>JAXDDW010000024.1:300000-405000 GCA_034670385.1 Hoplostethus mediterraneus
ATAATATGTAGCAAATTAGCAAATCTGTCACAAATCAAAATGGTTTTGATTTGTGACAGACTCAAAGCCTGAGACCTAATTTGCTGTGTGTGTGTGTGTGTGTGTGTGTGTGTGAGTGTGTGAGTGTGTGAGTGAGTGAGTGAGTGAGTGAGTGAGTGAGTGAGTGAGTGAGTGTGTGTGGTTGTGTGTGAGAGTAGCACTTCCCAAACGGGCCTTTGATAGAGACATGTATTAATCAGCCTCTTTATGGCTCACCTTCACCCTCTGACACTAATCTGCGCTTCCTTTCAGTTAAAGGGCTTGCATTCATGTCGGTGCTTCAGGTGGGGGTGGGAATACTCTCCAGTTTACTAGCATGCTAGCATCCCACAGTGTCGGACTTGTCACCTAGCACCTCACCAGCCTAAATTAGCAGTATACTTGTGGCCTACCGCCAGTTTCACAGAGGAAGGCTGATCTGAACTTACCACAATGGCCCAGTTAGTTCCGGTTTCTGCTGAACGGTTCCAGGAACTGGAGTGAATGGGTAACCAGTGTGGTATAGTTCAGTCCTACCGCTCCAAAAGCCCCTCAACACTATGATCTATCTATCTATCTATCTATCTATCTATCTATCTATCTATCTTGCCCAACTAAATCCCTGGAATGGCCCTAGTCCAACCGAAGCCCCAAGGGTTGAGAAACGCTGCCCTATTCCACTGAAGGCTTTGGGGCAGTTCACCCCTGCCATGACCCCAACATGCTTTGACAGGGTCATTGCCTGCGGAAAATAACTCAAGCCTCTTACCCTTTACATACCTGCTCTTTACTTGCCCGAACACGCATTCATGCAAGTATACTTCATGCGAGTTTACATGCTAGTCTTCAGGCAAGATCAGTGGAGGACCACCCCGAGGTTCTGACCCTGGTGACCCCTGTCAATGGCTACACCCTCCCTCCAGCAGCTGACCATGTCCCGTCATTTTTAGCACCTCGATGCTGAGAAACACATCCTAAGGAAATGCCCCTGCTGGCAGGCGGTGAAGCGGCCATGCCCCAATGACCCATGGGAGTGTGAGCAAGTTGAGTTCTGTTCACTCCAAAGCATCAGGGCACATTCTAGACATAATTACAGGTTCACTTTCTGCACATTCACAAATACATTTTTACAATTCCTAAGACAATTCAGGCAAGACAAGTGAGGATGAGCGCCTCAGAGGGAGTGTACCACCGCCTGGAGCACCATCGCTGGTTCAGTAAGGTTACAGTGGTGGAATTTGTAGCTGTTCTTGCCACACCTGGGAGCCCTGAAGCGCCTCCCTGAGGGCATCGTTTGTTAGTCCTCGTTGGACCACATGGGAAAGGGTCCAGGGCGATTTTGTTTTCGTCCAATCTGAAGGTGGCGCTTGGTGCAGCTATTTAGGAAGGTAGTCCTCCACGGGGGCAGCCTATCACGTTGGAGCTGTGTAGGTTTCTTGTCCGGTTCCAAGGATGATCTCTTCCGCTTTGTTCATGTTGAAGACGAGACCGTCACCGACAAAATTGGCAGCCTCTAACAAGACTTCTGGGAAATGTGGTCTTATTAATATTGAGAAACACTACCACTAACAATACCACTGGGAGATACCACTGAGATAGAGGCTACCAACCAAACCGGCTACCGACCACGGTCTCATTTGATTGCAGTAATCATACCGAGCTATCACCATGAAGTGACCTCGTTGACCTTGTAATTGGAGCTGGCAATGTCAATATGAGTCCAGTTACAGATGTACCCAAACCTGTTCAAAGTGTCGGGGACAAGAGCCCCACTTGCTTGAAGAAGTAGGTGTATACCTCCATGTCTACCTATACGTGCCATCCTTACAGCCTCCAGTCCTTTATGCTCTACCATCAGCTACCCAGTGATCCAATCAGTCCAACAGCTAGCAGGTCAGCGAGCCAATCGTCTGGTCGGCGATCCACCCATCCAGTCAGCCATTATTTATCATTGAGTCTTCTAACATGTCAGTCAACCTGGCATCCATCCATCCATCCATCCATCCATCCATCCAGTGGGTTACTGTACGGCTGTGTTCTTCTGTCAGGCAGCTGTGGGCCCGGAAGCTGCTTAACTTAGTGAAGTCGGAGAGAGAGACCAAAGCCTAGAGCTACAGCAGTGAGAGGGCGCAGGCACACACACACACACACATAGTCTCTCTCTCTCTCTCTCTATCTCGCTTTGTCCATCACTCTCTCTCTCTTTCCCATGTGTCTGTACCCTTGCATACGAACCCTCGGTGCAGCGCGTAAACACGCCTACTTTGCACTTCCGCTCCATAAACTGCAACACCTGCCCCCAGATGGGCAGAGTTGAGTTTGTGTGTGTGTGTGTGTGTGTGTGTGTGTGTGCAATCCGTGTGTGTGTGTGTGTGTGTGTGTGTGTGTGTGTGTGTACGGGTGGGCCCCTGCTGGATTCCTGCGCTACATGTAATATATTCAACTGCACATTAGCAGCTAGCATGACATCACATGTGACATCTGTGGATGTTTCACAGCGAATTCCACAAGTTTCATAACAGTTCCCTCATAAGCCACGCCTCTTTCATCAATCCAGGCCAAAAAAACCCCAAATAAAACATTCGCTCTATTCATTACCTTCAAATTGAGGGGGCCTATTTTAAGAGGAGCACTGCTAAATTGGCATTGTGACCATGACAGCCTGCAGGGCAGACGGGCTAAATATGTCAAGGTACAATCGTATAAAAGACATAAACACATTAGGAAGTGTTGGAAAGCAACGGCGTTTTGGATGAATGCCTCTACAGGAGAATAATTTGTACTTTTCTGCACAACGGGCCTCATTAGCTTCTTGGCAAGGCACCCTGTGATCCAGCAAATCTGCTTATATGTACAGAGCGATAATTTGGGTCAGTCTCTTCAAGCTATGCATTTTCTCCTCAAGTTATTGTGACTATTTCAAACTAATTGGCTTCGAAAAAATGAGGAAAATCTATTTTCATATCCAATCGTATGGCCGAATGCAGACATTTGGAGGTTAAAGTGCAATTACCATGATTACAACTTCAAATTGAGCTGCAAGGAAGCGGTAAGCGGCCAATCACTTTGACATCAAATTGTACAATCGCACATGGAAATTAAATTTATGAGGTTTAATACCTGAAAAAAAACCTTAAAAAAAACATGGAACTAATAAAATTGTATATAAGTCAAAGCTTGGAACCAGAATAAAGAATTGACAACAGACTTGGATGTTAAAGTGGTATCCGATCCCTCCTTCTCTCAGCAAAAGGATGTCAGGGCCGATCACAAGTGCTCACCGAGCAATTAGTAGATCCATCTGAACTCCTTATTACTCCAATTACCAGTGGAGCATGCCTTGAAATCACAGATGACCTCAGACTATTGTCCCAACACCGTGAGGTCGGCCTACCGCGGAGAGGAAGGATCTGACCCCCATGAAGCGAAGAAGGAAAGAGAAGGACGGGGCTTTGATCAAAGCGGTCACCAAAAAATTTCGTTTTTTCTTGAGAACTAAGTGATTTTCGCGACGGGAAAAAGTTTCTCGTCTCTTGACAAAGTTGACAGAGGCATAGCGAAAGGAGACGTTGCATGAAACGTCAACGGTTTGTGGGACTATCCAGACACAACGTGACGCCAATTACACTCAATGAAGGCTCTGAGATGTGAGTTGCACCCGAGCGGACAACAGTGGCACCACACCGAAACACCCGATACATACCAAATATGTGATGGATTCACTTTGTTGTTGTATTATAACTTTTGGGAGTAACTTTTAAGAGTTGTCCCCCCCGCCCCCACCACAGCCAATTACTGATTTTGCATTGCTTACAGGAAGAAGCGCAACCACAACATGACACAGCAGCTCTTTCAGAAAAGCAGGAAAATCACTGGGCTGACGTGAACTTGGGAGGCTAACGGAGACATTTTCAACCACGCAAAGGCTTTTGTTTTTCCAACTAGTCCGTTTTTTTTTTGGTCTTCGCTCGCTTCGCAGGGTAGGAGGAAAAAAAAAGCGCCTCTCCCACTTCCGCTGTGATTTTGTCAAAGCGATTTGAGCTAAGCCACCGGAGGACTCTCTTTGAGCGGAGTCAAGTCAAGTCCACCGCACAGTGCTCCAATGACTCGAGACCAAATTCAAAAGTCATTTCTCATAGATCAGTCTGCCTCAAAACTCTAGCGCCTAGCGTCTCTGCCGTCAAGGCTCTCCAAAGTGGACAGTTTTTCGAAACAATAATAATAATAATAATAAAACAATTAAATCAATCAGTCAGAGTAATGAGGTATTGCAGTTCATACACTTTCACCCAGTATTCTGATCGATATCAACAAATTACAAATCAATGAAACTGGAATGATGCAGGAATGATGAAGGGCTTACATGACAGTATTTCTGATCGAAGAAAGAAATTTGATCAATGACACTTAACACTGAACTGGAAGTGATGAAGACGGAAGAATGTGTTTGTGCCCATGCTTGTGCACACAGTCGCTGTTAAAAAAAAGTTAATGAACCACTTCCTGTGACTCGGCCTTCCTTTATTCCCCGTTCCAAAGGTTTTGGACGGAGGCCCCTAGGTGCCCGCTGTCATTCCCTAGTTGTTGTTTTTTTTTTTTTTTAAAGTACAAAAATATCCCTTTTGGCCTGGATAGATAGCATTTTGCGCCCGCGGGGGCTCTGAGGGAAGCACACAGGGGTTCACAGGGGTTGCCAGTCAAAGTGAGAAAAACACAGGAGATAAGGCGATATCGCTGGGCAAACAGAAACGCAAAGACTCAAAGGTCGCAGCCTTTGTGTGACACCGTTGAGAAAAACGGTGTGCGCCGCCGGTTTATGGTATGGGATCAGCCGGGAGTGAAATAGCGGAGAGGAAACGCAACCCGCGCCGTCTGAAGTACTTTCTTAAAGCAAAAAACCCCCAAAAAAACATCTCTCAGATCAGACTGACCGAAGACTTCGATCTCCAGCTGCTCTCCTGCCACTTACCTTTTGAGTTTTTTACGTAGAGACGAGGTTTATTTGCGTTCATAGGAAGTAATTATGAACCAAAAAACTTGCGCGTTTGTCCGCAAGGTCGCCCTCTCGATCGCCGCGTCGATGCGAGGCCCGGCTCGGACTTGTCGCTCGACGTCGCAGCGCGGGGAGATGCTCGCGTGCTCAACGTTGGCGAAGTCGAAACCGAACTGTCCGAAATAAGAGGATTAACGCGCCGGTTCTGTCTCAAGGTGGGTTTTAACTTGAACGCGCTAATTGGCAATAAGACGGCTGCGGATGGCTTTAGTGCATTTGGTGGCGGTTTTATGTGAACACACACACACACACACACACACACACACACACACACCGATTTGAAATATTTCAATATTTGCAACCTATCACCCAAAACCCCATTCCTTTTTTTTTGCAGTGATCTGAGCAGCCTGTGTGTATGTGTGTGTAGCTGTATACATTTGTGTGAGTGTGTGTGTGTGTGTGTGAGAGAGAGCGAGAGTGTGTGTGTGTGTGTGTGTGTGTGTGTGTGTGTGTGTCTACAGAACTATTGCAAGCTGACTCAGCCTTGACAGTAAGCAATCGGAAACAGGAGACAAGGACTTGGCTCACAAAATAAGCCAGCAGCAAGGGCGCGCACGCACACACGCACACACACACACACACACACACACACACACACACACACACACACACACACACACTAATTGTCTGTGCCTGTGTGTGCCATAATGGGAAATAACTATACATCTAATCTTGGAAAAAAAATCTCAGGGTTAACGTCGGCCGACGGTTAAAAAGAGAGCAGAGCGAAGGGTGTGTGTGTGTGTGTGTGTGTGTGTGTGTGTGAGTGAACAGGAGGAAAGGGGGGGGGTGGGGGGGGGGGGGGGGGGGACACATAAATATCAGCCTTTTCTGGACACTTCTTTTCTACTCTGTCACTCTCTTTCACACACACGGCGGACCAGCCCACTTCCTTACCAACCCCGATCTCTCACAAGCGCTGGCCGGACTTCCCACTGCAATTACTTATAAAAACTTTTCAGGGCCCGCCACACGTGGTCGGGTTTTTAAAGAGCTGCGTCCCCCTCCTCACGTGGTGCGGGGGGTATTGAGTCGTCACAGACCCCCTTGAATGATCACCGAAAAATAAGGCGGCGTAGACAATAGCTCGTCTTGATGAATTCAATTCTTTCAGGACCCTGTACCGTTGTCCAGGCAGCTCCGGGCAAAACAATCGTTGCTTTGATAGTCCAAGAAACACACACTCACTCACTCACTCCGCGGTTTAAAAAAAAAAAAAAAAAAAAAAAAAAAAAATCCCACTAACTACTTCCGAACGAGGATCTAAAGATATACGTCTGACAGGAACTTGGATTTTTTTTTTTTTTTTTTTTTTTTTTTTACATTTCCTTTCTAAGTCTCCTACCGAGACGTCCTCCTACCGCTTAAGCCGCCGGGGGGGAAGCGAGGCAACAAAAAAAAAAACAACAAAGAAAGAAAGAAAGAAAGAAGACGCGTCCCGGCTATCGGCGTGCACGGATGGAGGAAAAAAAAGAGACAAAAAAAAAAAAAAAAACAGACCGAGAGAGAGAGAGAGAAAGAAATGTTAAAACAGCTTGAAATGTGGACTGACCTGGTCTGCGGTGGGAGCGGCGGCATTGGTATTGGACTCGGACATGATTTGACGCTGTGACCCAGTGCTGCTGCTTCTCTGCTGGCCGCTGTGGGCTCCTTCATTCACACCTTGCCTTTTCGGGTTTCCGCGGCGAAAGAAGGGGGGGAGGAAAAAAAGTACACCCTCCCTTTTGCCCTGGCTTGATTAATGCCTGAATTACTTTCACCTCATTTCATCTGATGGAGCTCTGCTTCCTCTCCGCCTCTCTCGCTCATTCGGCATGGTCGGCCTCCCTCTCTCTCTCTTCCTCCCTCCCTCCCTCCCTCCCTCCCTCGACTCCAGCTTTCCCTCCCCTGCCTGCCTGCCTCCCATCCCTCCCTCCCCTCTTGCGCTCTTACTTTTTCCTCGACCCCCCCCTCCCCCCCGACGCCTCCCCTCTCTCGCTCTCCGTCTTTCTCTTTCTCTCTCTTTCTGCCCCTTTTCTGTTGTATTTTACCATTTCAGGAAAATCCTCCCTCCCCTCCCTCCCCCCTCTGTCACCCCCCACCCCCCCCCCACCACCACCGGCAAAAAAAAAGACACAGGAGAGATCCACAGTCTTTTTCCTCTACCTCCACAATGAATGGCTCGTTGTCACTCCAGCACCTAGGCTGAATACAGAGCAAGCGAGCAGGAGAGAGGAGGACTGGGTTGGGGGGGAGGAGGAGGAGGAGAAGGAGGAAAAGGAGGGAGGGGGGGTGTTGAACTGCTAGTTTAGCTGGCCGGAGTAAAAGGGAGTGGGGGTGCTGGAGCACCCATGGGCTGCTGCCAAGCTCTCCCTCCCTCACTCTCTCTTGACAGATTAAAGTGAGGGGAGGAAAAAAAAAAAAAAAAAAAAAGGAGTGAGGAAGCCCGCACGCCTTCCGCCGGACTCCCCTGGCCACCTCCCCCCTCCCTCACCCTCCCTCCCCTCTTTCCCTCTGTCTCTCTTATTTCTTCCGTTTGTTTTCAGGGCAGCTGCTGCAACTCCGCGGACCACCAACAACTTCCCTTTCAGCAGCACTTGACTCTTCCAAATCCTCGTCCCTCTCTACACCGCGACATTGCCAATGCCTCCCTTTGCCATGTCGCACCGCGGGGCCGAGCGAGCCAGCGAGAGCCCTCCTCCTCCCCCTCGCCCCGTCCCCGACATGTTCGCAAAGTTACACCCTTTTAAATTCAAGCCCCCCCCTTCCTACCCAGAGCCTCTGTTTTGTGTTTTCAAAAGGGTCAAAGTTACTCCCCCCTCCTCCCACCACCACCACCGCCACCCTATACCCGTATTGTTGTGTAGCATATGGCTAACGGCTTCACGGCAACAACAAAAAAAAAAGAGATAAAGAGAGAAGAAAAAAGGAGAGGAAGCGGATGCTACCGGTGTCAGGAGTTGACAGGCGGCTGGCGCTCGGCCTTATGGGTATTTGATGGCCCACCCCCCACCCCCACCGGGAGGAGGACAACGGGCCCGCCATCGTTTGAGCGGAAAAGCCCCTCCGGAAGTTTTAACATGAGATGAGCTTGATGGCGATGATGATGCGATTCATTCATCACTTTTTTTTTGGGGGGGGGGGGGGGGGATACGGGGGTTTGAATCCCGGAGAGGAACCGTTACCGGATACTGGACACTGAGAGACTCTGAGGCCCCGTTTAGACGAGGCGCTAAGATACGATTTAGGCGATCAGATATCAATTGAACACCTCTAGGTGGTGTAAACACATTTGAGATCGCATCGCTCAGAGGTGGTCTAGAACCCATACGACCACATTCTTTTAGGACCGCCTACTCAACTGACGTCCTCCTTTAAGTGGCAGCGCTGTCAAAATTATGATTATCAATTATTCCTTTTAAAACTAAAAACACATTAAATTACATTACAGTCATTTAGCAGACGCTTTTATCCAAAGCGACTTACAATAAGTGCTTTCAACATATGTTAGATAGATAGGTAGATAGATAGATAGGTAGAGAACTACTAGTCACCAGAAATGCATTTCCTTCCTAAACACCTAAGAGCAGAACCAGTGTTAAGGTAAGAGTGCAATAAGTTAGCTACCTACTTTTTATTAAACAAATGAGACAAATAAGAAAATCAAATAAACAAGAGCCAATAAACAAGATCATACAAATAATTGACGACAAACAGGCAAGGCTAAGAGGAAAGGTCAGGGTAGTGTTTCCTGCACAGCGCATTACGTCCACCAATACAGCGAGAGACAAGACTACTGGTGTAGGAATATTTATCTCAACATGTCTGTTAAAAGATCGACATACATTACAAAATAAACTAATAAAATAATGTTATGGCTACCTGGTATGATGATGTACGTGTGTATTTGCATACCGAGCGGGGAAGTGAGATCCCGATCACTCCAGACGATCACACACGCATTCTAACGCCAGGTGTAAACGCACGTACTTCGAGGTGTGAACTTGAGATCTGATCGGCCAGATGGGATGTTAATAACAGGGCCTCAGCAGAACGATGCCTCAACACGCGGTCCAAACCAATGTTTCATCATTAATAAGCCTCATAAAAGCGTTCAAGAATCAGTTGAAGGCGGGAATACTGCAGTCAGAGCTAGATCAGTCTCTGAGGCTAGCTCAGCCAGTTCCAGCTTAGCTCGCTCTCTGCAGCTCTGCACACTCACGGGTTTGGTCAGAATCGTTTTTGCACGCAACACGAGGCGCCGCTATAAAAAAAAATGTTTTATTGGAGCGTGCACGGAATATCTGGGAATCACTTCCTGTCCCGAATATCTCTTATTTTCCAAGGAGCCCCGACCCAGTCTGACGGGCCCGGTCTGATCGGTTGACAGCACCAAAAAAAGAGTAGGAATAAAATTGCTTTGCTTTCCTGCACACTCTTTTAGTAGTAAGCTGTGTGTGTGTGTGTGTGTGTGTGTGTGTGTGTGTGTGTGTGTCAGTGTGTAGTAGTACTTGGAGAGATCCTGGGAGGTTTGCGTATGAGTCCCTGCAGCCACGAGGCATGCGGTGGTGGTGGACGTGTGCGTATTTGTGTGTATATGTACGTGCGCGGCGTGTGTGTGCGTGTGTGTGTGTGTGCGTGCGTGCATGGCAGGTCATTAGTGCCTCAACGGGGAATCCAGACACTTCTTATTAGCTGTGCCACAGGAGAGTCTGTTGGCCTCAGATTAGGTCAAATCTAATGAGGAGCTCAACACACACACACACACACACACACACACACACACACACACACACACGCTGATTATCTGTACTTGAATCATGGCGGGGCGCTAAGTGGCGCGGGGGCAATCAGAGTGAAAAAGTGTCACTGTGAATTTGATGGGGACAAAGCGCTCCTAAAGTAAATGGTTGTTATGGCGGCGGTCGTCCGTTTGTGGGGGGGGAGGGGGGGGGGGGTTGGGGGGACTTGTTTTGCTAACTAATTGCCTGGTTATGTCGGGTCAATTAACTCTAATTAGAAAAGCACAGATGCTGCTGTTGGTCACACCGACTTATTAAAAATCTCCCTTTTTTCACGTGCGTTCACTTTCCACATGACGACCTGAGGGTTTTCACCGCAGAGCCGGTCGACGTTCCCGACACCGAGAGTCTACTCCGCCTCCGCTAATTAAGCACGCGAGTGCTCGTCTATTTCGCGATATCGGGCTATTTACTGCGTCATGCCGGGGACCTGAAATGGCGAATCTCTCCTTGGTGAGGCTACCGGGATGTCTTTTGTCACCGACGGCTCGGGAACCGGATTTACTCCGTTTGAGTCCTAATTTGAGCACCGCTGCACAATGGATTCAACTCTGTACTACACCTGGGAATGGACGTTTAAAACCAGGAGCGTATTCTCACTGTTATTCCTCCGTAATGAAAACATCCGAGGCGAAACAGAACAAAGCGGACAGAATTAAGAGTGTGACGAACCAAACGGGGAGGCAGAGCTGAATAGGGCAGCAGATAAGGTCAGAGAGATCACCCCCCCCCCCCCCCATTAACTCCTAGACATGTGCCAATATCCATTAGAGGTAACCCTGAGGGTAGACGCAGACGGTGATGGTCTTAACCTCTCTCCTCCAACATAAACACAGAGGCAGCGAGGAAGCGAGAAATAGGAGGAAACAGCGTAAACAGAGGTTTCCCCCACGACGGACCAAGGCCGAATCCCAATTCTCATTTTCACCCCTACGGCTTCGGCTTGGCCCTCGGAACAGAGTCACAAGGGGTAGTGGTAGAAATCTCTCCCTAAGAAATGGGACAACCCTTCAAGACCCTGATACGTCATTGATGACGTTTACATAAGCAGACGGGACGAGTTTGTTATCGGAGATTACTATGGCAACAATGGTATTATCACAGTGTCATTTGCCGTTCATCTGATGGAGATAGAAAAGCATGGACGCTCACGATTCGTTCACAATTTATACCTTTCACGCTACTAATCGATCAAACAAGTCATCAAATAAAAGAGACCACTGCTTCATTACCGGGTCACTTCATGACAGAATGGCGTTAGCGGTGCTCTGTAGTCTGCACTGATATTAGAGGAGCCGTAACAAGTGCAGCAACTTCGCTGATGGACTTTAGTTATATTTCGTCATATGCCATCAAAGGAGGGAAATGCGACATGTAAATATGTCAAAATGCAGAACTGTCATGCACAAATCAGCCTAAAACAATGTTGTAACGTTAACTAGCGAGGTAGAGACATCGGCATACTAGCGATTTTTTGTTATGCTTGTTATAAAGAAACGGTCTATAATAACGGTATATAAGACATTAAACTAAGATAATATTTTAAAAATCTTTATTAACGAAGAAAATACTACATTTGTGGTTCACTTTGATGGTAGTGTAGCGGTCCCCATGATCTTCCTGTTGATTCGCAGGTCATTCTGGGAGATTTCTCCTAGCCCTCGGTTTGTAGTGTGCCCCTGAAAAATCTCTGTTTGGAGGGTCATGTAGCCCTCGTGCTTCGCCCTACCCCTCCATCACAAGAGAATCAGACACCCCTACCCCTTCACATGAACACGCAAAACGGAGGGGAAGGGCTAAGGGGTGAATTGGGATTCGGCCCAATATCAATAGCAACGGCATTCATACTGAAGGCTAGGAGTTATTTTAGATCCAGCTAATGTTGCTAATATTTGGTTGCAGGCATGAGTAGTTCAGGGACACCCGACTAAAAAAAAAGAAGCGCATTTTTGGTGTTTTAGCGATACAAACCTTTTCCTGGGTGCAGATCTGCTCTGGGGCTGGGAAATAATCTCACTGGTTGAGTTTAAACCTCAACGGGTCAGTTCGCTAACTTTTTTTTTTTTTTTTTGTGCATTCGTGACCATGTGGCGTTCAAGATCTTCCTGTTGGCAGCACATTATTCCAATATGTCTCTACACTCCCAATAAGAAAAGGGTTGAGAAATCGTTCGGGTTCCTTCAGTTTTCTAATTCAAAGATATGCTGCAGTTACGATGGATGTTGGGTTTCTCGGTGGGGGTTGGGGGGTGGGGGGGGGGGGGGGGGGGGTCTTACGCCCTTTTGGTTTGCAAAGGAGGGAGCGGACGCCGCCTTCAGAAACATGCTAGAATATATAGCAGGTTGCAGGGCTGTGAACTGCCAATCAATGAGCCAAAGCAGAAATCTGGGAAACAGTGGAGAGAAAGGAAGGAGGGAATTCACTCTGTTGCTATAGAGATCATGAACGAATGAAGGCTGGAGACTAAGACGGAGGGAGAGAGAGAGAGAGAGAGAGAGAGAGAGGAGTATAAGAAGGTGACAGGATAGTGCACCACTCTGATGCAGACGCGAGTTAGGAAACCGACATGCCGCATGAAAAGGAAATAATTTCTTCTTCATTTGGCCTTCACTCGTGTTTTCCTCTCCAGTTTCAGAGCACTCAGATGAAAAAACATCAACGGCTCCCTCTAAAAGCCACATAACTCCGATTGTGATATTTTCTTTCTCGCTCATATTAAAACCTCATAGTCTTTCAAAGTAAATGGTTAAAAACTGTGTCCCGCTCGCAGCAAGAAGGTCCCCGGGTTCGATTTCCCCGTGGCCCCCGGGGGCCCCGCGTACGGGTGCCTTCTCTCCATATCGAGCACGCCAGCGTCCTACAAAAGTCCTACAAATATTAGCAGCTTTTTCCCAGATAATACACTGTAGGTTTTTTTTTTTTTTGTTGCCGCTGTTTGTCAACGAGCCAAAACGAGGTCAGGCCAGATAAATACTGTTAAACAAACAGGTGCCTTTTGCAACTTGAGTCCAGTTTGATCTGAGCACACACACACACACACACACACATACACACACACACAAAAAAAAAGATATGGCAAATGTCAAAACTGAGGGCAAGCAAACACAATTTGCACCCAAAAAACATGGAAAGTGGCAGCAGTACATGGAAAGCAAAGTAGTTTCAAAAGCGACGAGGCGCTTCGTTGTTTGTTTGAGTGTATGATGTGTTGTGTACACTTTTCTTTATAGATCGCAGGGAAAGAGTGTACAGTCTACCTTCAAATACACTCAGAAAAAAGGGTTCACAATTGTACCCTTTGTCACTGGTCACACAAATGGTACAAATTGTGAACCCTTTTTTCTGACAGTGTACTATGAGATGTTTTTGTGGCCTCCTAGTGCAAAAAGCCCCCCAAACCTTCTTCAAATATTTGCGTCTTAAGACAGAAGTATGATCCGGTTTGACTGTTTGACTGATCCCCACCGGGGTCGTCGGTATTGTGAGGTGCTTTGGGGGGAAAAAAATGTTCACCCAATGGCTTATTGCATTAGCGCTATCGGTTGAATACCCACGGATCAACCTGCCTTCACGCAGACACGTCTGGTCTGATTACATCCACCTCGATCTATATATCTGTCCCTTACCGCAATCAACTTAATATCTCATCGCCTCTGCTTAGCCTGTGACGCCCGTGATGGGACGTCTGGCTGTGAAACCGAGGGAAGCGTCGATAAAACCTCCCGTTTCCCCTTTTTCCGCCCCCTCGCGAGGAGAAGCGAGCAAGGGGAGGAGGAGAGGAGATACGATAAGGGAGGAGAAAATGACGGGGGGGGGGGAGAAGAGGAGCAAAGGCAAGAAAAGACGCTTCCAGAGGCTTCGCGGGGTTGAGGGTTCACAATGGGACGGGCGCCGCGGGAGCCGCAAGCCGGCATAAAGGGAAAGGGACGCACAAAAAGCTCGTTTTTTTTTTTTTTTGCAACAGCAGGTAGGCTTTGTCGGGCACAACAAAAGGACAAAATGTTTTGGAGCACAGTCGGGAGAAGGGGGGGGCAAAAAAATCAACCTCCCCTGCTCAGTCCTGAACTGCTAGCTCTTTAATTGGAAAAGGGGAGAGAGAGAGAGAGAGAGAGAGAGAGAGAGAGATGAAAACCATCAGAGTGCTGGTGTTGTGTATGAGTGGATAATGCAATATTGTTTTTTTAGCTGCACAGATGTTTGTTATAGACACTGCTTTTCATTTCATCTGTCACTATGGTTCCAGTCCTTCAAAGTAAAAGCGAGCAGGTCCAGCCAGAGTTGAAGCAGAGGTAGAAACAAAAACAGCCCATCGCCAAAAAAGCCACCGTGGCAGATAGCATCAGCCCATATGTATGTCTTGCCCTACAACACATCCTAGATCTGTTACCAGCTGAAATGACGGGACACACAGACGCGATCACAATCACACATTCACTCGCCTCCGAAACTAAAAACCCTGTCTGATCACATTTGGTACTGGCCGTATATTTACAGTGGAATCTGTCAATCAATACAGTGATTTTTCAAAATGCCTCTAGTTGCAGTTTGAGCACAACTCGGCGGTGTTCGGTTACTGAACACCCGATGATATCTCTTATAAACCAACTCATAGAATCCAGAAATATTAATATCGATCGAGCTTATCTTGTACAGAAACTTTTTTTTTTTTTTTCTTCGCTGGAAAACCAAATAAACTCTTCGGCGTGATCTTATTTGATATTTCAATTCGATATCGCATCACATTTTCTCCCTTGAAACCCACGTACATGCCGCTGCACAGAATTCTACCAGGAATGAGGTTTTTGTTTCTTTTGAAAAGCAGATTTGAAAAAATTTCTTTCCACCGGGAGCATCGTGCACCCCCGCTCCTCCTGAACCCCACTAGCATTTCTGGCGAAGTGTGCTCTTTGAAAGATTACTGTTATGGCATTTCAGCTTCATTAAACACTTCAGCATGAGGAGTGACAGAAAAGATTAGCTAGAGAGAATGACACCGGCTTTCCAGGGGGGCTGGATTCCAATGCTTGGGCATCACAGTTGCACGGTAGGCCCCTCAGAGTCTGGGCATCCCACTGATATAACACTAGGGGTGGGCAATATGACTAAAAATCAATATCGTGATTATTTCAAACTTTTACCTCGATTACGATTAATGAACGATTATTTTATTTGTTTTGTTTTATTTTGAAATTGACCGGATGCTCTACGCCGTTCCTGTGTCTGACTTCCTGCCCGGCTTGACACATTCGCTCGCGGCTCGCAAAAAAACAACGGTCCAAACTTGTCTGAACACGTTACTGGACGTGACTGAATACCACGTAGTATTTTTTAAGGGGACAGTTCATGAACGCAGTACTGGGGAAAGTATTTGTCCCGTTCATTCACGGGAAAGTGATGTTACGTCTGATGCGCGCACACACACACACACACACACACACACACACACACACACACACACACTCACACTGGTTGCTTTGCTAACTGGCGCTTCTAGACGTTCCTCGTTCTTGTCGCCTAAATAACAATCGAAATCAACAATTTTGAAAATTACATAATTAAATCGCGATTACGATTATAAACACGATAATCGCCCACCCCTATGTAACACCTTGCAACACTTCCTGTTTGGCCTGTGACGTTTTCCTGTTTGTAAACATCACAGATTGTGCGTTTGAGTCTCCGTCTTTTCCAGCGTGAGTTGGCTTGATCAGCGCCTGGCATCTCAGGGAGGAAAAAAATTGGATTCAGAGACGGAGGGGAATACGAACGAGTGAGTGATGTTCGTCCAGATGACCTGAGCTGAAGAAGACCCAGCCTGGCGACTCCCGGGGGGGGGGGGGGGGGGGAGACAGAAATGAGAGAGAGAGAGAGAAAGACGAGAGGCTAAAAAAGCGGGAACGACAGAGCTCGGCAGAAACACAGATATTTCCAACGCTTGGTTTAACCTGAAGTTTCCATGATTATCTCTCTATATCCCACCCCACACACACACACACACACACACACACACACACACATCCCTCAGTACTTTGGCTGGGAGGGCCCCAGCTGTTCGGTCTGTATAAATAGCGTGAGGCTTCGGCTCGGACCCCCGGGGAAAGCGGGGCTCATTGGAGAGAAGGCAAAGAGAACAAATCGGGCCAGAAAAAAAAAAAAAAAAAAAGCACACAACATACACATTTTGACAAACATATGGGACCATTTGCTGGGGATGAAAGCGGAGGCACACGTGACTGAAGTTGGCCTCACGTGGCAGGAGTCGCTGTCATGCAGGAAATGTGATGAGAGAGAGGGATGAGAGCGGGGGGGGGGGGGGGGGAGAGAGAGAGAGAGAGAGCGGCACATGATGTCACTGTTTTTGATCATATAAGAGGCAAAACGTGGTCCGAAAACGCCAAAAGGTCAACAGCACTTCGAAAACCAATAGAAAAAAGTAATAGAAAAAAAACAATTTCAATCACAACTAAATGTGTTGAAGATGAGGGGTCACTTTCATATCACTTCCTTATTGTTTTTCCAGAGGTTAACGTCACGTCAGACATCGGAGGTTGACTTCCTGCTCTCTGGTGAACGTTGGGAGTGGGACATCCAAACAGAGAGAGAGAGAGAGAGAGAGAGAGAGAGAGAGAGAGAGAGAGAGAGAGAGAGAGAGAGAGAGAGAGAGAGAGAGAGAGAGAGAGAGAGAGAGAGATGAATAACACAGGGGAGGTGTGTGTCCAAGCTTGTCCGGCCCTGAGAAAAGCAGACCCCCCCCCCCCGCCCCACCCCTCGTCCCAGGGCCTATAGCTGCCATTGAACAGACACACACACACACACACACACACACACACACACACACACACACAGAGCCGGGGAGCAGGTTGGGTTCAAGCGCAACAAATTACCTAAATATGGCGCTGAAAGGGCCTTTGAAGGAGCTCAATTGGAAACCGTTGACAATAATAATAATGCTCCAAGAGACCGGGGGCCGATTTAAAGGCCCCCCCCCCGTTGTGTCCGCACAATGTCTAACCCCTGTCCATAATTTCACCGAGGGCGAGAGAGGGAAAAGTGTGAAGTCCCGCTTGTCTTTTTTTCTGTGTGGTTTGGGAGGGAGGGAGGGGGGGAGGAGGGGGAGGGCGGACCCGTTAAAGCAGGAAAAGAAGAAAAACAGTAAAACGAAATTTTCAGCCTGAGTGGTTTCTCCAAATGAAATCTAAAGGTCCGAAATTCAATGGAGTCCTTTTTTTTTTTTGTGGCTTTTTTTTGCCGTGTGTGTGTGTGTGTGTGTGTGTGTGTGTGTGTGTGTGTGTGTGTAACCCGTGGTGGTGGCGGGGCACCTTTAACAGGCCCAGCAGTGGACGTGTTTGGCATCCTGCGGCCCTTGTCCCTCCATTGTACTCTCCACTCTCCACAGTGGCTCGCCGCTGAGCCGACGCCGGGCGCGGTCGGCCTTTCCTTCTCGTTCAGCTGGTCAATCTGAAAGAGAAATCATGTCTGACTTCTCTTCTCGCCCCCCCCACCCCACCACACACACACACACACACACACACACACGCACACACACACACACACACACACACCCTCTCTCTCTCGGTTCACATCTGCTTGTTAGCCCCCCAACCCCAGAGGCAGTCAACACGGTTGCTGAGCACTGCTGCTAACGAAACTGGCTGACTGGCAACTCAATATGTTCCTTACATAAGGACAGACAGGGAGAGAGAGATGGAGAGAAAACAAGAGAGCGAGGGAGAGAGAGAGAGAGAGAGAAAGAGAGAGAGAGAGGGGGGCTCAGACTCAAGGAAGACAACCTGGCTAGTTTCAGACATCTTGTGATTTAAAAGACACGCTTATTGGCAATGTCATGCAGTTCCAGAGGGCATAGACACACTCAAACAGCTCCCACATATATGTGCACACACGCTGACCGACATGCACATACATGCACAGCCTTGGACGCCCTCTGCAAGACAAGGGGGAGGGGGCGGGGCCAAACGTTTCTCCAAAAATCAAACACGGCTGGTGGATCGCAATTTGGGCAGCGTCGTTTTAAAGCGTTGAAAGTTACAACCCACAGTCCCCCAAGCAGAATGTGTCTGGGGCGCTGAACGGTGTGTTGTTGTTGTTGTTGTTGTTGTGTGTGTGTGTGTGTATGTGTGTGTGTGTGTGTGTGTGTGTCCTGACCTCAGGGAGACTGCATCTCCGGGTTTCACTATTTCTTTTCCGTTTAGTTTCCACTTCACAACCTACAGCACACATTAGCCACACACCCCCATGGGAAATGGCACACACACACACACACACACACACACACACAGTGACTGACACACTCCTTCTCTTTTTCTCTCACTGCCTCTGGCCCACACACACACACACACACACACACACACACACACACACACACACACACACACACTGTGGGGTCATGGCAGCTTAATTAAGCCACATTCCTAAAGTAAAAAAACTTCCACTGCTGCTTCGCTTTCTTAGAAAATAAATACCTTTCATATTTAGGAACAGGTGTCGCAGTAGAAGTACAAGTTTGAGATTCCACCCAAATACAGAACATACCTGTTGCCTTAACGAGGCCTTGCCCTTTTTTCAAAAAGAAATGTTATTGTGCAAGGTAATTGCAGGACGTGTTACTAGCAATCAGCGAGAAATGTTCACAATGCCGTGGTGATGGAAGGACACTGGTCTTCACGTGCAGCCATGTATCCGAACCGCCGGAGATGAAAGAGGAAGAGAGAGCTAGAGAGAGAGAGAGAGAGAGAGAGAGAGAGAACAAATGAAAGAAAAAACGAAGGCCAAGCAAGAAAGAGACAGCTATCAGCCCCGCACCAGCTTGTGCCAGGGCGCCATCTGCCCCTGTCCCATTCAGTGGAAGTGGCGGCTTCCACGGCAGTAAAAGACGACCCAGAAAGATTGAGGAGACGGGCTTCCCTTTTGAACACCGCGAACGAGTGTTGGTGGGGGGGTGGGGGGGTGTAGGGGGAAATAAAGTTTGGGGCAGAAAGACTCCCGGCAGCAGGCTACCAGCCGAGCCAAGCGGTAGCAGGAAGTAAGCGCCTTGTGTGTCGCCAGATTTACTGCGACAGCGCAAACCATCCGCCAAACCATCTGGAGCGGCGTAAATACATTTAACCAGACGGTAAAGTCACCTCAGAGAGTCCCGTAAAACATATGGGTGTATTTAAAAAAACAAAAAAAAAAAAAAAAGGTTCAAGGATGCGATGATGGGGGAAATTCAAGTGTTCGTTTACTCGAAGAAAAGGAGGAAGAGGAGGGCAGAAGAGGGAGGGATGGGAGGAAACAGTGAGGTGACAGTTGGCGATGGGAGACTGCGGTCTAAGACTGTCACCCCCCCCCTCCATCTCTCTCTCTCTCTCTCTCTCTCTCTCTCTCTCTCTCTCTCTCTCTCTCTCACACACTCTTTCATTGATTCCCTCTTTATCATTCTCAGCCACGACTGACATCACTGTCTATCACTGCTGAGGACAACAGACCAAGCCATGAGAAATCAGCCAATCACGAGAGGGGTGTGTGTGTGTGTGTGTGTGTGTGTGTGTGTGTGTGTGTGTGTGGGTGGCTGTCCATTGTCATTCCTTGGAGTAACCCATTTGACCCGCTACTCTAAGCCTTGTTTACCTCCACCGATAAAGGGGAAGTACGCCGGTTAATACGCTCGAACGGCACGAAAACATCGCGTGGTTTTGAAATCACCGGGCTCTCCATCAGCATCTCAAAAAAGACGATCCCTTCACTTTAGGGCCAAATATGAAATCTTTTCAACGAATAGTTTCATGTTACCGACCTGCGACCGTCCAAGCCAAGGAAAATACCTTTCAGATACAGAGAACAAACAAAGTCTTCCCCGACGACTGCGATGTTTAGAGCCAAATCAAATAGCGGAGGGTCGGTGTAAGCGATTAAAGGTGCCGCGTTGCTTTCCGGAAAAAAAAAAGTGCGGTAGAGCCTGTCGGAAAAAGAGGAATTTAAGGGCCGAGATCCGGCAACTAGCTCTATCTCAGATCGGTCAAAAAGACAGTATTTCGTGCCCAGAGATGGTGCAGTGATGAGTTTGAAAAATGATTGACAGCTCATGGATTGCGATGCGTTTAAAGGCGGGTCGTTCATCAGATCGAGCCCTTGTTCCAATTATCACCTGCTGTCTGGAATGACATTTCCCCGCTTATGAGATACATGACGCGCCTGGCACATCATGTTGGAGGTGATACGCTGATACGGTAAAGCCTTCATCCAGATCCAAGGCAGCGTATCCCAAACAAAACCGCGTCGTAGTGGTAAAGAAAGCAAGTCATCCTACCACGGTGACTTATTTCCTTCCCCCCCGGAGACGGCCGTATCTAAACCCGGCAGAGACTAAATCTCGTCCCAATCCTCCCCCCCCTCCTTCAAAGTATCTCCGTTTCCAGAGAGCAAGAGGCTGATAAACTTCTCAAGTTCAAACAATGTGGACGCGGGTTTTGAAAGAGGACGGCGGCGGGGGAAAAATGTCAACCGAGGAGGCTTCAAACACGCGAGAATGTCAGAAGAGTTTGTGTTTACCGTTGCCTCGAGATGGACGGGGAGAGAGAGAGTAAGTGACCGGACAGACTGACAGATTTGTCCAGTGAACCAAAGACTGTACGGAGCCGAGACCCGCGTGCAAAAATATGTGCAAACTTTAGTGTCTGTGATGACGAGTAAAGAGCCACCGCGTCTTGGGTGCCGTTTCTGATGGGGTGAGGACTTGAGTGCGGCGTCTTGACCGCTCGCCTGGCGGACAGCAGGTCCTGACAGATCTGTCACCGAGAGGCTCGAGCATGAGTTAACCAATCATCTCACCGCCGTCCTCCTGTCACACCGTTATGACCCAGTAACCATGGCGACAAACATCACTTGAAGAAGTATTGGTTAAATTGCCTACAACCTTTTTTTTTTTTTTTTATTATTATTGTTTTGATGTTTCTGTCTCTTCATTACAACTAATCATCATGAGCTCATGAAATTGTGAACTAAGGTGGAATAACTCTTCCCAAGGTCGGCGAGGTCGGTATCGCCAGATGGCCCGTTTCACGAACTTGGGGGATGGAAGGTAAACCCCCCCCTGTGAAACCCCGTCAAAGAACCCAACTCTTAATAAAACAAGACACAAAATTGAATAAAAGAAAACACCGTGAGGTCTTTTCAGTTCACACACACACACCTCCCCGCCATCTTTTTTTTTTTCCGTCAACACACAGCCAGACTCAACCACCTGGCCTTTTCTCCTCAAACCCGGGGAGTTGAATGATCAACATCAGGTCAGCGAACGCTCAACTGGTGGTCCAGCAGCTGCATCCGACCGCTCGCCACCACTCGCCACGCAGTGTGTGTGTGTGTGTATGTGTGTGTGGCTGCATGCCTCACATCTGTGTGTGTGTGTGTGTGTGTGTGTGTGTGTGTGTGTGTGTGTGTGTGTGTGTTAACACTAGAAAGGATTTCGGGAGTTCTATGTGAAGTTCAAGAAGGGGTCAAATTCGTTATATTTACTATTTTCTGCACAAGTTTGAACGTCTAACATCGCCGATATGTCCCTGTAGGTGAAATATACATGGAGGAACATTTTGAAATCGGAAGTAATTGCGATTTCATCAGGCCTTTTTTTCCGATGTATAACTGGACGGGAGGAAAACTCACCAGGATCCCAGCAAACTGCTTCGCCTCCATCCTTCAGGACCTCGTCTGCAAAAAAGATCCTTGCCCCTCTGCCGCTTTGCTCTGCCTTCCTTTTTCGAGGACGGACTCTCCTGCCGCTCGGGGATTAGAGTGCGAGGTTTTTCCTGAGGTGGCTTTCTAGTGTCTTCACCCCCTCGTCGCTCGCTCTCTCTGTCTCGTTTTTCTCCCCCTCTGCCTCTTCCCCCCCTGGGTTGTTTGGGAGTGTCGCTGGAGTGGCGTCGCCGCTTTGTGCTAATTCTGCCCTAATCCAGAAACTTTTCTATGCTGTGAAAAGAACATGTGACAAGTAGAGAGGGGTAAGCGGGAGGGAGGGAGGGAGGGCAAGAGGGAGAGGGGGAGGGAGGGGAGGCAACACTTTTTAGTTACTTCTCCTCTTGGCCACATTCAAAAAAAAAAAAAAAAAAAATCCCGTTTTTGTAAATGTTTCTCGATTTAAAAAAAACAACATATCAAGCATTTGGCGGCGTTTCAACTTCAGGGACGAGGGAAAAGAACTTCTCTAAGGTGTGCAGAGAAATGATTCAGGAAACACATCGTGGCAGATTTGCATTTTAGCAAAGCAGCCGCCATAACAATGTGTCCTTTTGTGTTGGGAGATTAACTGTTAGGGGAACATTTAGACGGCCCATTGACTACCCGCTGTATAAAAGCCAAACTGGAAAAGAACACTCCAAAACAGATGGCGGGCGAAGAGAAAATGCTTCTGATTGGGGGAGGAGAGGGTTCTTTCACCTCCAACGCTCAAATTCAAACCTTTTTTTGGGGAGTCGGGAGTCGTTTTCGTCCCTGAATTTGAACATCTTTTTTTGTTGCCAGGTTGGGAACGCTCATATAAACATCCCAAATAACAACGTTGACCGACATACACACATTGAATAAGCCTTAAGTGTAAACTTTCACCATGCATTACGCTTTTGAAGCCGTTGAACACCTGCGGTAACCTCAAACAGAGAGAGAGAGCCTCATCTTGAAAAAGCTGCCGATCTACCGTCAAGACTGAGACAGATGCTCCAATCAGAACGAGACTCTCACTCTCTTCAACTTCATATTCCTTGGCTCACATTCCTTATATATGCAGGTAAAGCCATGTACGTATATGTATGTTGTCTAAAGATCTATAAAGTACCCACAGATAACTGACTGAGATACTGACCGACTGAACGAATGACTGCATTGCATCGCAAAGTTATTAAAAAGTGTATTCCATTTAAAGGAGAAAAAAGGCTGCCAAATATAACTCCTCTTCAATGTTATACACACAGTGTATATATCACAGATATGCATGAGTACACACACAAACACACTTCTCATATATACAGTTGCAGTTATAACTTCAACTGTTGCCCCCCGGGGGAACATCCATCCATCCATCCTACACAGCGAGGCTGCACATGGCGAGAAGATCCAGAGAAACAAAATGAGGTTAGAAGCCGAAGCCTTACCGTCCCAGATGAGATGGCGCGGGGGGTTGAGTTGTTAAGTTTTGAGAAGAAGAGAAAAAAAAAAAAAGGGAAGCGCCAATTTGTAGATCAGATAATGGTATCAGCGCAGCGGTGAGAAAGTCACTGGTGTGCAGCCAGAGTGAAGTGATAGGCACGTCACAGCGGCTCTGGCTCCATCCGACTGGGCGAACTCTAGTAATGCATGTGCACAATCCAACCCTGTTGGGCCGTCCCAGGAGGAGTGAAAGGAAGGCGGTTACTGGTGGAGAGGTGCAGATAGTAGGTGGGCCTGGGTGGGCCGCTGCAGCCCACCCACCCCCCCCACCCGAGTCTGAGAGAGGGGGACACACGGTGAACAATGTTGCTTCAATGGCATTCAGAAGTAAAGTTTTACCCAATACCCACTCACATTCACTCATATGTGAATGTATGTATCACACACCTTTATCAAATCACACAAATTTGGTCATGGTAGGCCTGATTCATTTAAACCCCCCCCCCCACCAGTTGCTTATGTGGTAAACACGGGCTAATTATCTACCTCTGGTGTGCAATGTCTCTGCAGCGCTGCCTGTGTATGTGTGCTTCCCCTCACATTTGATCTGTCTGTCTGTCTGTCTGTCTGTCTGTCTGTCTGTCTGTCTATCTAGTCCATATAAACGTATAGATGAGAAAGTATATTCTCTGACATCATCTAAATCTTTTGCAGAGTTTAAAATCACGGTGGGAAGATTTAAGGTGACAGTTGAATTTTATAAAGTTTTAATACAACTTTTACTTCATTTTATCAATTAGGTACGGTTCATAAAAGGAGCAGAGTTGCTTTGTACAAAAATGGTTAATACATCACAACTGTCTAAGTGAAGTAAATGCACCCAACAGACATTTGAATGAAAACTATTTTGTCAAACACAATTTTCATGTTTATTCCCACATGGCCGAATCATCCACCTTGCTGAAGTGTCCTTGAGCAAGACAGTGAATCCCTACCGGCTCCAGCGGTGCTGTTACTTCTGCATTGGGTGTAATAAAAAAAATACATAATTGGAATTGCGTTTGCTTTTTCTTTCTTTGTTCAAAATATTGGCATCAGTATGAAAATAAGCCTTGTTTTCTTCTGTGGTTTTTGCAGATTCGTGTTTTTTCCAACAGTGAACTATTCAACAGATGGCATGACTGTCTTGGACTGTCTTCCCCTGTTGATACACGCAATTTGCATATTAGATCAGGTTGTTTTAAATTATGTGATCATAGACATTTCCTTTTTAGACTTTGGGGCGCAGTGCTCCAACGTATTTTATTTCTCCAAACTATCTCCTTTCCCTAGAAATTTGGATTAACAAGGTCAGTTTCTAATGTTTACTCCTATGCTCTTCAGTGTAAACACACACACACACACACACACACACACACACACACACACACAGTGTCTAAGCTCCCGACAATTTTTTGGACACAGGATAGCGTGATCCTAATCAATGTTATAAATGAGGGGTGTTATTCCCTGTTATTGCTTGTACACTGTGAGTGAGGTGCACCTGTACGATAAGGCGGTAACCACGATCGTGTCTTTCTTAGCACTAACGTTCTCCGGGAAGAAGTTTACTTGCCTCTGTCAAAAACACTGGAAATGAACTTTTTCAGTTTTTTGTATCTTAATTTCACTGAATCGCCCCTTTTCAATTTCTACAGCAACGTATGAAACAACTGAGGAACCAGGAGTAGTCGATCACTTTCCGGCGAGGCGACGGCGACCTCCTGTAGCGTCCTAACACTCCATCACCTTCTGCCACTCTACAATCTTGAAGCAATATTGTCGCCATATAGTGCCGTGATTTGGGATCCCCTTAACCTCCGATTTGGCACGGTGTACAACACAGCAGGGTTCAGCACAAAACAATATCTGTTGTTTTTTTTTTTACTTGCAGTACTAACAATGCGCAGTATTATTGGGCTTGAAAAGTGGCGGTGTCCATTATCAGTATTGCCAATGTGCAGTGGCATGATTGGGACTCCACGGGCTCTGTTCAGTCCTGATAGACGAGCCTCCTCCCTTCACCCCAAAAAAAAAACAAAAAACTGTGAAGATAGTCGACGCAGGCAGTAACTGTGCTGAGGCCTTTGTTCAGCCCCCAGTGAACAGAGCAGGACTGCATTCGTTAGGACTGGGAGGAAAACGATGAATTCTTAAAAATAAGGCAATGACATACAGAATGAAGAGAAGTGGTATTTGAATGTGCAGTGAACAAATCGTGCACACCCTTTTTAAAAAAAAAAAAGGTATTCAAATGATATCGGCTGCTGCAACTGAACACACACACACACACACACACACACACACACATACACAGAGTGCACAAGAAGTAAAACTACCATTGAAAAAAACTTATATATATATATATATATATATTTATTTATTTATTTTTTTGTCTCTCCTCCTTCCCACGAGTCCAAGAGGCAAATCGCCGTGCTAAATACTGAGAACGGGGCAGACTTTTCAAAGGCATTTTCAAATGATAATCAATAGTCATTGACACACACACACATGAGCAGGGGCCCAGCCTGGCTAATCTTTTAAGTGGATTAGAGAAGGAGACCTTGGCCCACTAACAGGAAACTATATTGTGCAAACACACACAGACACACACACAAACACACACACACAAATGCACACAAACACCTTGGGTCAAACCATTACTATATCTGCCTACTGGGGCCATAGAGAGGGTATACTACTCACCGCACGGGTCCCATTCTGAAATGCGTCGTACAACAAGGTGATATTTATTCACTGACACGCACTGCAATACAACTTCCAACTACAATTAGAGAGCTTCGTAAATCGTATGATTGCTTATATAACAGAGAGCGATCTATTGCTTCATTTAGGTGATGTACGACATTCGGCGTCCTTATTTCTGATTGTGGTAGAAATGCTGATTGTCAGGTTCTCTGAAGGGAACCATTTGAGTATGTAGTTGTGAAGATGTGAATGCGGTTGATAATTTTCACAACCTTCGTTCCATATCTCGCTCATCTGCAAAATCAGGCAAGACAGGTTTCCTATACAAAGCGCCACCTACATCTAGAACAGCACATTCAGTACAATGATTAAGTAAGTCCCTTTGGGTAAAGTGTATGCTAAATGATTGTAATGTCTACACCACAAACTAATTAGTAACGCAACTCAACCCTCACAAGGTTGTTCATCTACCATGTGCCACGGAGAGCCCAAAGTATGCAGGTTTTTCTCACTGAGCAAAGACACGTTCCGAGAGATGTCTTGTGGCACGTTGAAAAGACGTCCCCCTGAGCAACCGGGATGAAAGTTTTTATGACGTCTTCTGAACGTCCAATGTTGACGTCCACGGGACCTCTGTACAAGGTTGAAAATGACTTCAAATGTGAGAGAAAGAGAGAGGGTTTGCTCAGTGGGTTTAACCAAATACAACATCTGGTGATTTCGTCGATTAGCACAACTTCTTCAACCGCGGAGGAGGAACGAATCAGTGAAATCTCCTGATGCCGCGTTCGGTTGGCTTCCGGCTTTCCATCTGATCTACACAGCGGCCATTAACCATGTTTTTTTTTTTTTTCGGTAAGCCACGCGATACCCCCACAGGAGGCCCTGGGTTATCCCTCATAATAAAAAAAAACCATTAGGTTGTTACACGGCACAGGGGGGGGCGCCCGATAAATCCTCCGTGTTGACATTTGACACGTGGCAGCCAGATGGCTCTACAAGCATCTTCCAGTGCTGGATACTCACATGCATGCACACATACACCTTGCCTCCTTGGTGCTTCTCGTGAGCACTGTTCCTCATCACCATAATACAGCCGCCGGCCAACTGTCTGTGGGTCCCGACAACACTGGGAAAGAGGAAACTTGTCACACGTGAAAAAGTTTACAAATGCAAACACTTTCTGCAGACAGTGTTGCCTCCTTCTAATCCACCCTGATGAAATGCAAGGTTTCCGTCAAAGCCCTTTCACGGGAAAGGCAGACTTCAAGTACAGTTTCATAAAGATGGACAACCCACTTGTGATGGGAAGACCGACTCTTTTAACTAACTCGATTCATTCGAGCCGTCCGATAGAAGTGAATCGATTCTGAATCGATTCATTATGATTCATCAATAAAAATGAACAGTGAGGTGATAACTAATACTATATTAGGGTTCAACTCACGAACCTCAGCATGAGAGTCTGATGATTTACTAATTGAGCTAAACAAGACTGAAATAACATGAGCGCCATCCTCTGTCAAACCAGACGTGCAAATAACCACATATACCACAACTCTAAAACACCAAATGACCAACAGGTTAATGACAATAATATTTACAGAGTACTTCATTTTATTTAGTGTGCGCTTGACGTTTTTTCCTAATCGAGACAGTTTTGTTGACCAATGTTAATTTGGGTTTATTGTTTACCCAATTACCAGTTAATTTATTAAACAACGGCTCAGCGGTTCACTGAACGGTTCACTCAGTCCTTCTGCTCAGCGGTTCACTGAACGGCTCAGTCCGTTCTTCAGCTCAGCGGTTCACTGAACGGTTCACTCGGTCCTTCAGCTCAGCGGTTCACTGAACGGTTCACTCGGTCCTTCTGCTCAGCGGTTCACTGAACGGCTCAGTCCGTTCTTCAGCTCAGCGGTTCACTGAACGGTTCACTCGGTCCTTCTGCTCAGCGGTTCACTGAACGGCTCAGTCCGTTCTTCAGCTCACCGGTTCACTGAACGGCTCAGCGGTTCACTCACTGAACGATTCAGTCAGTTCATTGGTTCATTCAGCAGCACAGACAGACACACAGACACAGACGTCACCCAGCATGCTGGAACGTGGTGAGTGTTTCCCAATGAACCCCACCACTCTGTTCTTAGCCCCCATAGCGGATTACTGCCGATCGCTCCCTGCGTCACTCGACTGGCTGAGTGAGTTAAGTGGAGGGCGATGCAACAGGGACCTGGCGCCAAGCTAAATCGCATTTACATTTTATTTTCATATAAAATGTCATAATCAATACGAGTTGGCTGACATAAATATGAGTGATTATGACTAGTTTATGGATCATAGCAAGCTTTGGAGTTATTAGGAAGGCAGGATCGGGGTAGTTACTAAAGAGAGTGATATACAGTACTGTGCAAACGTTTTAGGCAGGTGTGAAAAAATGCTGTAAACTAAGAATGCTTTCAAAAATGGAAGTGTTAATAGTTTATTTTCATCAATTAACAAAATGCAGTGAATGAACAGAAGAGAAATCTAAATCAAATCAATATTTGGTGTGACCACCCTTTGCCTTCAAAACAGCATCAATTCTTCTAGGTACACTTGCACACAGTTTTTGAAGGAACTCGGCTGGTAGGTTGTTCCAAACATCTTGGAGAACTTCTGTGGTTGTAGGCTTCCTCAAAAACCTTCTGTCTCTTCATGTAATCCCAGACAGACTCGATGATGTTGAGATCAGGGCTCTGTGGGGGCCATACCATCACTTCCAGGACTTCTTGTTCTTCTTTACGCTGAAGATAGTTCTTAATGACATTGGCTGTATGTTTGGGGTCGTTGTCCTGCTGCAGAATAAATTTGGGGCCAATCATACGCCTCCCTGATGGTATTGCATGATGGATAAGTATCTGCCTGTATTTCTCAGCATTGAGGACACCATTAATCCTGACCAAATCTCCAACTCCATTTGCAGAAATGCAGCCCCAAACTTGCAAGGAACCTCCACCATGCTTCACTGTTGCCTGCAGACACTCATTATTGTACCGCTCTCCAGCGAACAAACTGCCTTCTTCTACAGCCAAATATTTCAAATTTTGACTCATCAGTCCAGAGCACCTGCTGCCATTTTTCTGCACCCCAGTTCCTATGTTTTCGTGCATAGTTGAGTCGCTTGGCCTTGTTTCCATGTCGGAGGTATGGCTTTTTGGCTGCAACTCTTCCATGAAGACCACGTCTGGCCAGACTTCTCCGGACAGTAGATGGGTGTACCTGGGTCCCACTGGTTTCTGCCAGTTCTGAGCTGATGGCACTGCTGGACATCTTCCGATTTCGAAGGGAAATAAGCTTGATGTGTTTTTCATCTGCTGCACTAAGTTTCCTTGGCCGACCACTGCGTCTACGATCCTCAACGTTGCCCGTTTCTTTGTGCTTCTTCAAAAGAGCTTGAACAGCACATCTTGAAACCCCAGTCTGCTTTGAAATCTTTGTCCCTGACTTTGTGCAAGTGTACCTATAAGAATTGATGCTGGTTTGAAAGCAAAGGGTAGTAACACCAAATATTGATTTGATTTAGATTTTTCTTTTGTTCACTCACTGTAAATTGATAAAAATAAACAATTATAATTTATATTTTTGAAAGCATTCTTAGTTTACAGCATTTTTTCACACCTGCCTAAAACTTTTGCACAGTACTGTATGTTGTTCTCTGGCACTGCTATAACCGCTGCTGAATCGATTAATTTGCGTGTGTGAGTCGAATCAACTCACTCACTTAAGCAATTCGGTTCTTTTGAACAATTCGTTCGAACGAATCAGCCATCACTACAACCAGAGGTACGCTGGCTAGGGTGATTATTTCTATGAAGAAAATACCAGTGTCATGGCCAGCAAGGGGAAATTGGTTACCAAGCTTGAGGGTGAAAGGTCATCATGCAAGGATTTTCTGTGTAAAACAATGGAGCATCTCAATGCAATAAAATGTGACTGCTGACATGAAAAAAGCCATAAAACATGAATCACTTTCAAATGTATCAGTCGGTGGCAAACATGTGCACCACCCCTACTTTTGAGAGTTGGATCTGTACAGAATTTTGAGGGAGACCTTGCAGGCCTAGTTTTCAGTGACCTTGGTTACCTCAGTTTTGTTAGATCAATTTGTCTTTTTGGTACAGCCAACAAGTCAAGTCAGTCAAGGCAAGTTTATTTCTAAAGCCCTTTATCACAAACAAGCCTCAAAGCACTTTACAGGCCTAACTAGGTCAAGCTGATAGACAATCGAATTTATGACACAATCAATCACAATCAATTAACCATTGATTGTGGGGGCACGACCAGAATATCAAATATTGTATATATCAAATATTATAAGTCCAACAGAAGATTTCACGATGGCCATACTTAGCTTAGCATTCCAGCATTTTTCCTTTAAAACGCAACATCTGCACCACAGTCGTTAGCTAAATATTTGCCTTAAATTCAGTAATGCAATAAAAATGTGTAATATCTTCATCATATCTCATTTCTACTTCCATTATTTCACCCATTTTGAGAAAAGAAATGGATCCGGACAGGATCTGGTCAGCTTTTCACTGACCAAACACAACAATGAAACCTTTTTGAGGAACTAGGGGACTGAGATGACAATCGATCTTTTCGTCCTACCCGGTTGACCAAAAAGGAGACTATAATAACCACAAGCTTAACTTGCAAGCATAACATCAAGCAAAATTGCAAGGCTTCTATTGCCCTTCCAAGAAATAACTTTGTTAATAGCTTTGTTCATCTGGATTTTTGCACAACACATGCACCAAGGTCGTTTGTGCTTTATTGTACTTGCCGGACAGAGTGATTCTGACTCTGATAAACTTGGTATTAAATGACACTATCAGCGTTTCTTTGACATTCTTGCCATGCTAGGAGGTAACGCCTCAGACTGCAGCTTAACATTTTTTTTTCCTAAGGTGTCATGGTGGTCACGTTTCCTGAAGGGTCACTCCTCTGTGCCGCAGTACAGCCACTGAGGAAGATTCATACAGTTCAGGTGCTGTATGAAGGCACAATATAGTGCTACAGAGGTGCCTTAGGTCTCAGCGTGGCACTTTCCTAAAATGAGTTTTGAAAGTGAATGTGTCTTTGAAAAAGGTCAGGAGTTATTATTTTCGGTAGAGATGAGGTCAGGGTTCATTTAAGACTTTTGATGACTTTTCAGGTTGGCCATAAAGTAAGAGCTACATTGATTTTGTTTTTTACCATCACTGGGTCATGCTGTAGCTCAAGAGGCAGTTGTTGTTGTTTTTTCTCCCAACCTTCTTTTTTCCTTTTTTTCTTTTTTTACCCATGGCAACATTGACCTCTGGGGGCTGTTCTACTCTATAGCAGCAGTGTAGCAGAAGTAAACGAAATAGACTGAAAGAGCCCACACATTGATTTTTTTTAGAAAAAGAAACCCATATCACATCACTTCAAACCTGTTCTAGGATTACTTACGGCCATTTATCTGTATCTACACTTTTGTTTGTTCCCTTATTTTTTTCCTTCCCTGCAGAAGATTTCTGTTTGTGTGTGTTGATGTTGCTGTGGTTGTCATGTGAAGCTTGTCCCCTTCTCTCTAGCCCTTGTATTGTGTTCCGGTCAGATTTGACCGATTTACAACTTTTATGTCTGAAATCTTTAGTTTGTTTCATCTGATTGGAATCAATTCTCATGACTTTGTCCGCACAGGGCATCTGAACACACAAAATAAATTTAGTTAATTTTCATAAACTGTGTGTTTTGGGTCATCTGTGGTGTTCCCGGTCAAAAATGACCGGCTATTGGAAATACATGGGTGAGAAGAGTAGAAGTAGAAGAAAGTGAGCGAAATTGAGGGTTCAGGAACATGTCCATCCATCAGATGGACACACTGCCACTCCCAGAGCCCTATATGCATGTGCATGTGTGCCTGCACACACACACACACTCACACACACACACACACACACACACACACACACACACACACACACACACACACACACAGACCTCAACCCCCTTCCTGGGTTTCCCTGGCAACCTGGAACCTTTCCCCAATAGACTCTTTCCCCCATGGGAACCTTTGAGACAAAATACTATAACATTGTTTCAATAATATAGTGAAACTTTCCACAGCTCAGGTATATAAAGCCTCCGTAGGGCCTTGCTCACCATTCATTCTGTGGCAGCACAATGACCAAAGCACTACCGGATTGGTGAGAGACATACAAGGGCCAGAACCACAGACAGAAGAGACAAAAGGAAGAGATGCACACTGTGTGCACCAACAGACGTCAAAACCAGCACGGTGTGTCTTAAATGCAGTGCACATATTTGCAAGGCAAACACCATCACCTACTGTCAACCACATGTATGTGCCTCAGGTATTATTCAAAATAATACACAAGTTGTATAAGATCAGTTCAATGAGACCTACAGGCATAAGTTACATAAGTTCCAAAGAGAAGTGTAAAACCTGTCATAAATACTAGAAATGAAGTTGATAAAAAGATCTAGTACAACATCAGGTGATAGTATATGTATAATGATAGATTTATAAAGAGTTGTAATGGGTCGGTTATTTTTGACCGGGAACACTAAAGTAGGTAACACGAAACGAACACAACACAAGGGCTAGCACAACAATTATTGAGTCCAAGAACAACCGTTGGGTATTCCATAGTAATGCCAGCCATGCAGGTATAATAATTAACTTCCTCATATGTACATAGTGGCACAGCAAAAGCAGACTGCCTATATGCCTTCTACCTACATCATTGATAAATAGTTCCATTTCACAGTGATCACTCCTTCATGACACAAAACAAAAGTACAGTCGTGCAGCCGTAATTCAGATAATATGTTATTTGCTCAATGTAAAGCAAACTTTCAGAAAAGAAGTGGTGCCTTCAAGAGGAGTATGGCATCTCATAAAACCCGTAAAACTGGATTTGACATTTTCAGGATGGATCCATGGCCTGTACAGTGATGAATCGGCACGCATCTCTAAAAAAAATATAGCTTTAATTCCACACATGTCGGTACTGTGCTTTCGATATGCTTTCGATAGACACTCATATGCAAGCTATTCACACAGGTGTCCCCGTGTGGGGTGTCCCTGTTCTTTCTCATAGCCATAGAAAGCATGGACCTATACACAGAGGTGAGCAAACAGCCCACTCTGGGATTGGATGTAAGAAAGGCCCTGCTGTGTGTGTGTGGATAAGGATATAGGGGGTGGGGATATCGGGGGGCTACTGCAATTCATGCATGCAAGGCTTCTGTTGACATATCCTACTTCTGCATTTTCACTCAAGCAACAAATTTGGTTAGGTTTCAAGGATCCTGCTGCCACCTTGCCTTTTTAGTGGGGATGGATGACATTCCCTTATGAAAAAAGTACTACGCTATAGTAATCCTATAATACATTTTGGAAGGATGCTATACAAATATACAAGTACTATGTAATATCCTATATGAATATTATAGTGACACAAGCACCACAGACACATAAGTCCCTATAGGAATATTAGAAGAATATTGCATCAGGTCAACGCTAAAGTACAATCAGGTCACTATAAACTCACTATTAAGTACCACAGACACACTTTAAGTCCCTATAGGAATACTATAAGAATACTACAATAAGATTTTCGTAGAAATTGACTTTGCAGCTCGTGTGCAAACTGGCCATTTCTCACATATCTCACCCGCGAAAGTCCAATTGAACATGTCATGATGGGCGGAAGTTTAAAACGAGAGGGAAGCCGCCTCCCGCACCACGACCACTGCCACGTGCCACTGAGATTAAATAGCAGCGGTGTAACAGTGTGCGCGTGAGAGGGTGATGGACAGCGATGGATAAAAGCCCTGCCACTTGTGCGCGCGTGGAGTCATTGTAAGAATTCATTATAAAACAGAAAACTGAAGAAATGTCTCCTATTTGCCATTCTCTTACCTTAAAGGTGTGGTCTTTTTTGCGGGGGGGGGGGCTTGTTATTTCGTTTTCTTTAGGCGTTTTTCTTTTGGTCCCCAGTCAATATTGGGTTTGTTGGACGTTGAATCGCCTTCTCTCTCCGGTCACAAACTGGGCAGCGCCTTCTACTCCCTAAGAAAACCTTCCTTTCTCAACTCCAAAATAGCCTTCTTACTAATAAGTGGCTCCTCCCCTGGTTGTAGCGAGGTCTTAAACGGGTGGGAGGGGAACAGCAGCATCTGACCGTGTCTCTCTATGCTTTTTCTCTGTTGACACACACAACCTGTTACAGCTACTGCCAGGGGGTGGGGTGTGGGGGTCTCTTTATCTGGGTCTTCTATGTATTAAAACAATATAGTACTCCTATTCTTGGTAATGTCTAGAAAGATACAATACAAATATCACAGCAAAACTGCAAAACTCCCTATTGGATTCTTCTAGGAATATTACAGTGATACCATAGGAGATTTTAAAGAATGCAATGAAGTATGATCAGGCCACTATAAACCCACAGACACATGTAAACCCCTATAGGGATAAGTATAGTGATATCCCGTAAGGGGTGTTTAACCGGCAAACTGATGCCTGATGCGGTTTGCCGATCATTAAGAAAATGCCCCTGTCTATCCCTCTAAAGCCACACGTGTGCAGTGGAGGAAAGAGTGAACGTGTCGCTCATCCATTTGTTGTGAGGGTATGCCGCAACGATTCCTCACAGACAGCCTCGGCTTTGTGGTCCGCGCTTGGCCGTCAGTTTGAGAGCGATGGCGTCAGACGGATTGCATGTCCCTGTCATGTCCCAGACAGGTGCGGCACGGTGATGCCGCGTACGTTGCAGCTTCCATGCATCCAGAAAATGATGTAAAGGATGAGAGAGGCGGTCGAAGGGATGGGGCGAATGACTCTTCGGAGCTTTTGACATGCGGATGAAGGTGTTATTGTTGTTGTCGTTGTTGTTGTGGGTTTTTTTTTTTATTACCTTGTTTCTAGACAGGAGAGAGGCATGGCTGTAGGGCTGTTTGGGTACGCGGAGGAGGAGACGCGGCGGTGGTCAGGAGCCGGGGTGAGAGGGAAGGAGATGATGCAGGAGAAAAGCTTGGGGCTGGTGGTCACAAAAACGTGCAACCTCCCCTTCGTCTGTGTGATGTTCGTGTTCAACTCCCAACACATCCAGGATGGGAATTGATGCTCAAATCCAAAATCTTAATAGGAACAAAAAAGATGTACTATAGCTTATGGATCTATTCTTAATTCCTTTAAGAGAAATAACTAGTAACCCTATTACATTTTGGAAGGAAGCAAAGCTATAAACTAAATACAATGTCCTATATGGATATTATAGGAATATTATAGTGATACCATAGCAGATAAAATATAGCTACAATACCACTTTAAACTCACTATTTAGTACCACAGACACACTCTAAGTACCTATTATAGTGATCTGCAATAAAAATGCCATGAAGTACAACAAGGTCACTGTAAACTACTGAGTAGAAATAAAAGAGAGTCACTTGGAGTCTCTACAAGAATATTAGAGGTGATTCTGACATTGATTCTTAATTGATATATTGGGGATATGAATGGCATTTTATTAATAATAATTATTAAGTTGTAAAATGCATCTTTATTAGCCTATGGGTTACAAAAACAGGATAACTCATTTGAGGTGTAAAGGCAAATACAGTAGTCTATAGTCACTGTTTGTGTAGATGAACATGAACAAAACCTGAAAAACCTGAAAAGCCTCGTGAGCTTTTAAATGCAAATGACTCACTGTACAATTTCACTGAGGTACTGACAAGTATGATGGATGTGCTCAAATGTGCCCTGAGGTTGTGCTACCATGTGGAGGTGAACCAAAGACCACCACATCCGCCACGGGGGGCGGTGGAGGGCCTGAGGTCCAAAGGGCTTAGAACTTAGATACACAACTCAGTTCTTTGTTCATGCAAGTTAGTTGGGCTAGCATTTCTTTCATAGTCATAATTCCATCCAAGACTCCTAAATGTAGCCCATAACACCTGAGCCGGCATTTCCATGTGGGGCCCATTTGGGTTTGAAGAGCTTGGGTTTGTTCATAGGTTCCAAGAGGACCCACTTGTGTTTGCCGAAGTGGCTTCTGACTGGCTATCTGGGGCGGTGTAGGCAGCATGTGTCAGTGTGTGTGTGTGTGTGTGTGTGTGTGTGTGTGTGAGTGTGTGTGTGTGTGTGTATACTGTATCTATCTATCTATCTATCTATCTGGGCCTACATGGCTCCCCGTTAGGTTTAGGTGGCACTCGGGTTACATCCGGGCCCAAGACGGGCTATATGGATTTAGTGTGGGTTTATCTGCAGGGTCCATGGAGAACCCACCTGTGTTTACCCAAGTGGGTTTTCAGAGGGTTCTGACCGAGTTACGGACAGGTCACAACTGGGAAACCTGCACGGTGCTTACTTGACCCCCAGTATCCCACCTGAGTAGCATTTGGGTTTGTCCCCAGGTTCGACAAAGGACCCACCTGACAAACAGAACCATCTCGCCCTGGACAAATCATTTTTCAACTTGCTTCCATTTTTTTGTCTGAACTGTATCAATGACATCCATATGTCTTGAATGGCATCAGCCAGGGCTTTGGTACACATCAACTTTGGCAATGGCTCATCAGGGCAAGAGAAAGATCAGTGCAGCTCCACTTGCCATATCCCTCTCTCTATTATATAATATTATATAACATAGACCTGTTCACAACAGTGTTTTCTAGCATTATCAGCTAATTGTACATGGGACTATGGGTTATATCGAGAACCCTTTTCACCTGAAAAACTGTCAAAATATTCTTCATTTTAAATAGGTGTCATTGTTTAAACTTTAACATTAGGTGTTTATTCAGTAATCTGATCGGCAGTGTCCATTTTAGGACCCACTGTTTGCAAGTCAGACTTGATTTCTTTTCAGTTTGCTTGTCAGTTTGTTCATCTTGATTTGGTTGTTGATTTTGGGTTGTTTGCCTTGTGTGGTAGAGGTCAGTGAACTGGGTTGAGGTGCAAAACTAATCTACATCTCAGAACTTATGTCATGGTTTAAACATCTCTGGAGATAAAAACGTATTTTGTGCTCAACTGGTTATGGCACCAGAAAATGTCGCAAATTTGGCATAAATATTACATTTAATCCACCAAATCTGGACACATTTCTGGTGGTGCAAACCAGTTGAGCACATTGAGCATCATGAATCCTGATGACAGAGCAATTGGATGTACATTTTGTGTTCTTTTTTAAATGTTTTTCTGGAGTATGATCCATTTCAAGCCCTATTTTCAACACTATTTTCTATTCTCCAAAGAAACATTTGGGATGCAGTGAGATTTGAACCTGACACTAACCACTATGCTATGCTAACCACTATCCTATGCTATATATTGGCTCAACCCAGGTCTGAGTGAGAAGGATGCAAGTCCAACTGAAAATGAAGCGAGTCAGAATGAGAACAAAGTAAAGTCTAAAATGGAACTTGTATGTCGAATGACTGAATAAAAATGAATCAAATGTGAGGATCTCATTCTAATACCCGTCTTTTAAAAGTGAAATGTTTCCCCATATTTTAAACTGTATTTGTGAATGTTTGTACATGTATCCAAGTTCCCCTAATCCTTTAATAGTACATAGGGGAGACCGGGGATGGTAGTAACACTTTTTTGTTTGAGCATCAGTAACTCAGTGGTTGTTTGTGCTAGATGTCTCAAACTTTGATACGCGGTACCCGCATTTGTCTACAACAAATAAAACTCACTTGGATGTACTACTACACAATGACAGATGATGTGAGTCAATGTCAAATACAAAGAGTTCCGTTGTTACAACCTACCCCACTACTGGGGTGAGCTGGGGAGATGTAACAATGAACAGGATATGTCCTGTTCTTCCCTTCTATATTCTCCTGTCCACTCATGCCGGTCGTGTCTGTTTGTGTGAGTGAGAGTGTGTGAAGGAGTCGATCTGTGTGTATCGATGTGTATGGATGTGTCTCCTATCTGTTTCCAGGCTGTGGCTGTGGCTGGGCAGTGTTGATGACCTCCTAAGACGATGCTGACCGAGTTGCTATTTGACGCCCCACACCAGATCTGGTTGTTTCACCCAAGCATCATTCTTACATGTTGTACCTCATGTATGTAAGCATATTGACATTAGCAAGACAACATCAGACTGAGAATCTATATTCAGGGCTATGTTCTTATCTGGATACGCACCTTCACCATTCACTCTTGACGTACAATGGATGGAGAAACATTCTGATTTGCTGCCCAATTGACCAGTTTCTTGTCTGAATGTCAGGCTGGGGTTCCATTGGCTTCCGTTTGCTTCACCTTTCTCCATGCTGGAATCAATTACGTCACTAGATCATCGTTACTGCGAGCACGAGGTCACGTGAGATATATCGCTACTAACGGCAGAAATACAAACAAAGAAAGATTGTCAGTTTGTGAAGGAATATCAGTGTCAGACAAGACATTTGCAAGAGCACACAATCATAAGTTGAAAACGAGCACGTGAAACATAGGAAAAACACAAGTTCTGATGTTGCGAATCAGGGTGATATGCATTTATTACACTGTACTACAATGCTAATCGAGCCCAGTGAAGATCAGTTACAGCCTGTGGTGCCGCGGTGGTTGAGTAGATGGTTCACATGGTTGCAACATGGCCATATTGCGACCATACCGGTCAAAACAAGTCAGTCAATGCAGATTCCATGGTATGATCATCTCAAAGACTATGGCAAAAAAACAAAGCACAATTAATTGATGTCCACAGCATATGTAGAAATTAGTTTTAGCTTTTGTCATATCACAGAACCCTGAAGAAAACCTTCTTGTGAAATACAACCCTGGCTTGGGTTTTTGATAAATTAGGTCTTTTGTGTCGAAAACAAAAAGGGATCAAACAACACTGAGGTCCTGCAAACATTTGCTTGCACCTATAGTTTGGTCATCCGGACGGCTAGAGCCACCTCTCTCACAGTGAAAGCCATGCCTGTAAAACAAAATGGTTGAAGAGAAGTCAACATCTAGCCTATTATAGTTTAGAGTTTAAAGGGGGACTAAGGAAGATTCACACTAGCTACTGCTGTGAAGCTACTGTCAGCATCCTGAACAAATCCCATTGTCTCCAAACTTCTTAGCAGTGATATCAATTCAGGCCACTGTAAGTCATTAGGGTGAGATGATCTGATTGATGGTACTTTTGAGAAACTGGGCTTCGGGATTCATGTTCCGGGGTGGGCAGCTGGGTCTGTTTGGGTGGAGTTTGGCTCCTGACCTTGTCAGAGTTGACAAAACCCAGAATCCCTTGGGTTAGATAAACAATGTTACAGGGACGCTCATAGCTGTGCCTCCTTGACAACCACAACCACACACACACACACTCACACACTCTCTCTCTCTCACACACACACACACACACACACACACACACACACACACACACACATACATACAGTGGGGTAGCATACTAATCTGTCATGCCGTGTAAATTAACCAGTAATAGTGTCGAGTAAAAGAGGCATATAATAATATAATAATATAATATAATATAATATAATTTAATTGACATGTAATCTATTTACTTTCATTCTGGATCATTTGTAAGTTAGTAATTCAATTGTTCTGCACAAAAAAGTTATCAAATAAAAGCAAATCAGTAGAGCAAATGTTTTTGTTTTGTCATCTCAAGGATTTATTAATAATAAAAAAAAATCTTCATGTAAGACCACATCCTCTGGGAACAGTTGCAAGGGCATAAGAAGAAAAGAAGAGTTCGAAGACCTTTGTCACCTTGGGGTGATCGACCCATAGGTTAACCCTTAACCCCAAAATGTTCCCGGTCAGGTGTTTCGGAGAGATAGTTGATCTCTCTGGGAACAGATGATCCTAATGCACTAATGTGTCCAAGATCTCAGACCTGCTCTCAGTTAGTTTTGTGTGTGTCTACAGGTGATTTAATGCTAAATAATGTGAAGGAACAATATAAATGCTGGGCCACAAACCCAATGACCCGTGGGTCCCCTAATCTGTGTGTAGCCCATAGAGGCTTAATTACTCGTACATACGTACAATAATGTCTACCGGTTTTCTAGACCAGCAGGGTCAACAAGGCTACTGATAGTGTTAAGTGTAATTTGTTACATATTAGTGACAAAATCATTTCATCAAAATCAAATATTTGAAGGTGAGCAGACAATTTACTACTATTTCCAGTTAGAATTGTAGTTAGAAAGTTGTGATTAATATCATCTTCAACCAATATCATCTCTTATTTCAGGGTGTGCAAAATGTTTGTTTTTTTCAAAATGTTAAATGGCTTTTACCCTTCAAACATGTTTCAGAGTAATCCAAAGCATAGTCACCTCTTTCTATGTAGTTTTTAGTATGTGGTGTCTGATTTTTATTTAATTTATTGCAGTGCCACTGAGTACTCTAGCAGGCTGTGTGATGTTATACTGCCCTCGTGTGACTAACAACAGTGACTGCATGTCCCGCCACTGAATACTGGGCCAGGATCACCAGTCGGTTTGGTCCTTTGTGCTGACTCCCTATCTTTTTTTCATTCATGTTCTTCATTCATGTCCAATGGTGCAAAGCTCTAGTCTGATTGGAAAGGCTGTGTGTACATTATGGGATGGGCCATAGCAAAGTACATTGCTGTCATCTTTAGTCTCATGGGCCACGAGATTAAACATTTTCTGCGATTGATGGATAGTTTTTATTATAATATTGTTCAACCAGGACATTTTTTAAATAGTCAAACACTGACATGCACTTGGTAGTGGACACAACATGTACTGGTAAGTTCAAGAAACCTACCTGCTACAGCGAGTGGCATTAATGTGAATGAGCAATAGAGGGCAGCCTTTGATAAGAGGAATGACAAAGCGTGAGCAGGCTCCTGATTGGAGGCACCGACGCCTTCCTCGTGTGTCATATCGCTTCCAGTGAAACGTCATCGTAATGGCAGTCAATATTCAATTAGATCCTGGAATTGCAGACCGTCAGTCTGTCAACATACAACCTGCTCGTATATCCTGTTCAACAGCCAGGTTCATCTGAATAGACAATAATTACAGCACAGCAATTGAAGCGGTTTCTCACACTTTATAGACACTTAAATTTCTCTTGGGAAAACAAAGTGCATGTGACCAGTCTAAGACAAATGACAGTGACAGGAGGTTGTTGGATGGATGACTGATCTGATCACTCAGTGGTTCTCAGCCTTTGTGTTGTACTGCACTGTGTGCCTTGGTGTTTTTCTCGGCTTTTCGGCTTAGCTTTTCTCTGGTGCTGGTAAGATGAAGTGTGCGGAGAGTGTTGGCCATGTAACATTAAAAAACATGATGTAGGGCTTTGTTTTAGATTGTTAAAATTCAATTTGATGGACACATAAATTTCACTGCTCTGTGTTTACTGAGTATCTTGAGTTACAAAGTTACAAAGTTTCATTTCAGGTCTCACCATTGGTTCTAAATCGGTTTAAGATCAAGACTCATCATTGGCCACTCCAGAACAGTTCAGTGTTTCTCTTGAACCATTCCTGGGTGCTTTTTGATCATTGTCCTGTTGGAGGACACATGACCTTTGATTGACACCCAGTTTTCTGACAATGGGTGCACAATTTTACTCCAAAATGTCTTGGTAATGTTCTGAATTCATGACACCCTTAATACGTTGGAGACGTCCGGCAGCAAAGTAAAGGCACCGCTGGAATTTGAACCCAGAATCTCCTGTTTACTAGACAAGCGTTTCAACCAACTAAGCCACAGCACCATGTAGGTCAAAGAGGATAATACCGTCCTAGGTGATGGTGTAGTGGAAATATGTCCCACTCATTTTTCTGGATTCAAACTGCACCTCAGCTCATAGACTTCATTACTCTACTACTTACAGTTTTTTTTCGATTGCTTTGACTCATTTTGCACAACAGAGTTTCAATGTGCAAAACTCTTAACACAGAATGCTATACTGCTCATTTTCGGTTCCAAACCTAATATAGCATTCAAAATATAAATACTAGTGTCAAATGAGAGAATATTATATGTAAAAGTTTATCATAGCACCAGGACATTGGATATGTTCATCATTGAAGTTTAATTATTGGTGCATTTTCAAATACAATGGCCGTTATCAAATAATGCTGTCAAACACTAAATAATTGTCATCAAAAAAGACTATGCAAGGGTAATTTCCTCATAAGTACTTCAAATGAAGTACAGCAAGCATCCCCTGTGATCCTTTGTGATAGACTGAGGTATATATATAGCTTGTGTTTTTATGGAAGACAAACAAAATATTACTTTACAGTAAATGACTCTATATGAAATAAATCATACAGTAATGCAGTAAACTCAACTGTATTTTACAGTAAAAGCAAAAATTACAGTAAAAGCAAAAATTACAGTAACAAAAAACAAAACAAATGCATTTCAGTGCTTAAGCAGCATTTTGCCTCTCTGCTGCATTTGGCCACAGAGTCGGCCTCATTGGCTCCATGTTGTCAGAAACTACCATTCAGGTTTCTAAGCAGCCTTTTATGTAGTGATGATGAGATTATCAATTGTGCTGCAATGCTACTAACCTGGGCAAGGTTGCTGGAAGTAATGAGACATGGCTACAAACACCTGATTTAGTGAATTGAAATGAGTTATGAATTTTGTCAGTTTGGCACTTTGCATTTAGAGTTTTGCACATTGAAAATCTGTTGTGCAAACTGAGTCAAAGCAATCAAAAAAAACTGTAATACAAAATAAAAAGGGCCGTATCTGATATGGATGATGCAGTAAAACGTAATGTTTGGTACAACAAAAAAAAGTTGTTTGACTTCAAATAATAAAATGTCAATCCCACATATAAAGAATGCCTGCAGTTCTAGAGTTCTAGAAATTCTTTGAATGTAAAATATGCAGCACAGATATTTTTTTTTTATATTTTTATTTTTAGAGAACACTTTAGCACTTCATATTGGTACAATTTTACCAATCAACAATTGCATAGTTGAAAAAGCAGTCAAAAACAATTGCACTCTTGGAGTATGGAGTCGGTCAGAATTCTGTTTCAAGTAAAACAATCCATAGCATAGTTCAACCATTGATTGGAGAGTTTGAGTCAATCCGACCAACTCACAAAGTGGATTTTCTTCTTTCCCCAAAAAACATTACATATCAATTTGTAAAGAAATAAATGTTGTGGAATCATTCCAAACATTAGGTTACATTTTGAATTGGCTGAATTAAGGGTAGGCTGTAAATCTGATGCTTGGATTCCTGAAGTTAAGAGTTATGCTGGCATTATGCATTATAGAAAAATGATGAAATATTGAAAGGCAATGTTTTAGTACCTGAATTGAAAGCATTTTTTCAAGCCTTCGCAATATCAAATACAGTTGGAAAAGTCTGAATCGTATCTTTAAAAAGTCTGTCTCTAGCTCGGTGTGCACTAACAACAACCTTGAGAAAAAATTATTAAAAACAACGCCAATGAAAACCCTGGTATGAGTAGTATCAAAGTTATAAGAAAAGATGTAAACATAAAAATATACTTTACATATATACAAAAAATACTGGGTCCTGCCCACAGGTAGTGTTTCCTTTGAGAAAGCAAATCAGCAATCCAGTTAAGGCACTCACTGACAATCAATAACTTATTCAGAGGACAGAGCGAGAAAACGTTGTCTTAAATACTGAACTACTATAATTTAGCCAAAGGTATTCATATATGAGCAAACATTTACAAAACACAACAAGTTGAATAATCCCATGTAGAGCAGTGTCCTTGAGCCAGGGGCCACTAAGGGCCTTGAAAGCGGTAGATAAATGTGTGATAAAACTGTAAATTTCCCCTCTGGTAAAAAGTTGAATGCTATGTTGACTAAGTTCAGTAGTTGTACACTTTTTAGTATCTTTCCCATGTGATGGGGTGGCACTTGAAGTCCTTACAAAAAAGAACTATAGTAATGCTATAATAAATTGTATAAAAATATCATAGAAATATCAGATACATACAAATATCATAGCAAAAGTCCCTATTGGAATATTATAGTGATATCATAGGCGATATAAACTCCGGATACTCCGGACATGAGTAACGGACGAGCTCACAACTGGTGGTCAAGGCATGAAAAAGTGTCCATCAGTTCATTTTGGCCTACATGTGCCTCTTCATGTGGAGAGCCAGGTGGTCTGAGCGGGAGAAAGCGCGCTCACAAAGGTGACACTGAAACGGCCGGTGTCCGGTGTGCTTTCGGAAGTGACGCGTCAGCTCGTCGGACCGGGCGAATTTCCAGCCGCAGCCTTCCCAGTTGCAGTGATAGGGCTTTTCACCTGGAAGAGAGCAGAGAGAAAAAGTGCAATTAGACTATGCCACAGAAAACGAAGTCATAAGAGGACATCAGAAATGTGATGTCAACACTTTGAGATCGATATGAGATTTGATTTCGCGTGCACATTTCTCTGGGCATGGTGCTGTGAGGAAAATACTGAACATTCAAAATCAGCATACCTGTGTGTGTTCTCATGTGGGCTTTGAGGTGGGAGCTCTTGGTGTAGGTTTTCCCACAACCGGGGAACTCGCAGCTGTGCGTCGCGGCGCGCTTCCTGGCCCAAGACCTGCGCCCTCGCTTCTGCTTGACGCTCCCCCCGTCCTCCTGCGCGTAAAACTCCAGCAGCGAAGGCGACGAGGGCGGAGTGAGCATCATCCCCTGCATGGATGATGGATGCTGCTGCTGGTGAACGTGCATGGGCTCCCTGTACATGTACTGTCCCTGAAACTGCGGCGCTCCCTGGTGTGCGTACTGCGGTGGATAGGGCGCGTTCATGTACTGATTTTGGAGATTATGATGATGGCTCATGGCTGAGTTCATTTGTGACAAATGGCAGTCTGTGCGTCCCGGGGGCGCCGCGTGCTGCATGGAGTGTGCACCAAACCCTTGTAGTGCAGCGGGGGCGGTGGTTTGGCGGTGCGTAAAAGCTCCCGGGTGCACTGAGCGCATATGGTGCTTCTGGTCATACATGTGTCCCATAAAGTCCCCGCCAGCACCGGACATCATACAAGACTGCTCCGTGGCCTCCGTTTTGATTTTGTATTCAAGCAAGGGCGGGGAGGTGGCCGCTTGGAGGTGAGCCGTGGCGATCGGGTTCAAGGCGCGCAGCTCGGTGTACTCCCGCACGTCTCTCGTCTTGGTGGCGTTGTCCGGTAAACTCTCCCCCGGGTAGTTTATCTCCGGCGTGAGAAGCTCTGCCATGAGGCTGCGGACGGGGCTTGAGCCCGCGAAGCTCCCGGCACCGCGGTAACTCGGCGCTGGGAGATAAGGAGCCTCGCCGCTGTCCGGCACAGAGTTACCGCTGCAGCTCTCCGGCGACTCCGGTAGGGAATACGCGCAGTGCTGCGGCTGTGGTGACGGCGAAGTATTGCCGTTGTCGTTGTTTACACCCCCGGAGCCGATGGTGTTGGACAAAATGAACTCCAGGTCCAGGAACTTCCCCAGATCGTCGTCTTCTTTGCTGCTAGGGGGCAGAGCGGGGGAGCGGACGATGCTGAACTCCACCTCTATGAGCGGGTTCACGTCTCCGCCACCTGTTGCTGTTGCTGCACTCTCGCATGCATCCATCTTCCACATCTGCACAAGAGAGCACATAGAAAGCTTAGATATTAAATACGAATATACTCATTTTGTCAATTTGCTACCAAGACTTCCAACCCCTGCTTATATTGACTAAACTTCACGGCCAATGTGAAGAATCATCATAGGAAACTGAACTATCTTGCACCGACGCGCACAGTTTAGAAGCATTAGTCCGGAATGGTATTTCAAGTTCCGAATACATTTCTGGTTATTTTGCCTGTTCTTTCTTCTCCATATATATATATAATAATGGGGAAAAAACTAAAAGACAAAATGCTGGACTCACTGCATTCCTCCCCCCCCCCCCCCCAATTTTCAAACTTTAAGAGACAGGATGAGAGCAGACCCTAACACACACGTTCTTTCAACCCTCTTGTTTCCTTAAAAATAAACCTCACCACTGAAAACACAAACACAACAGCACCAGCTTGATAATTCACTACTTACATTGAGAATTTGAGACTGTTTCTCCTGCATCGACTGCAGCATGCTGGGGAACGAAGTTGTGGAAGGCAGCACTGCGTCAGCCACAGCCATGTTGACTGTTTAAATAAGAAAATAGCACTTCAGAGCTATACACGCAACCAGAGAATTTGTTCTCTATCCATAGATGGCCTGTTTGGTAACGTAGACTTGTTCAGGTGCGCACCAGGATTCAGGATGTGAGTGTAAACCAGGCGTTTTATATCCCCTTACTCTCCTACTGGGAGGTGTGGCTTTCACGCCCCCTCGCCGCCCCTCCCCTCTTTCCACCACCAACAACAACACCTGCAGCAGCCAATAGGGAAAACATAATAATAAATAAAATGTGTGTCAGGTAGTATTATTTTTTATTTACCCCACTTCATTTTCACCGTCACACTTTCATTTCAATGCAATGCTTATTTATCCAAGAGCAAGACGTTGCCTGCAGGATACTGTGCAAAGTATTTTGTCGTCAACGCCAGTGCAAAGTTACACTGAATGCATTGGAGCAGTTGCCTCCTCTGTTGTCCGTGGGAAACTAAAGCGTTCGCCTTTGGGCAGACATAGGGGGCGACACTAAACCTGGGCAACACCGTTGTGGTCTGCAGGAGAGTCATGACACAACTACAAGTAAAAGCTGTTTTATTGGAGTTGGATGTTGGATATGTCATCAAAACACTATGAGATATTTGGTTCGATGACATCAAGATATCTGCTCTGTTTTATAAAATGGATATAATCTCGAAAGTCATTATTTTGCTGGAGAAATGCCCGCAAATGCTTTCCAGAGTTTCGTTCCAGCCGCCACAAAACGCACACGCACACAGCCTAATCTCAATTGACTCATCATTAATTTGTCCCGACTTGATCTCTGCATGTTTAACAATCAAACACAAACGTATGAAGCGGCGGCTCATTCCTCAGCACCATCGAAACAACCTGTTAATCTGGATGTCAACAAAGAGACTCTGTGTCCCTTAATGATCTTTACCTAACATCACTAGTCCTATGGAGTCATTACTATGGTAATGCAGGGTAGGCTGACGATTTCAGGTGAACAAAAAGCCGTTTTAACCCCACTGCAGTACATAATATATACGGATGGGTTGGGTTGATTTATTGTGGATTTGGTTATGAGCTTTTATATGCCAAGTCATGGAATTGGTTTTCGATTTTTCTCTACCCTAATGGAAAGGTCATGTTGGGAGACCTTATAGGAATATTATAGGGACACGATATGAGATTTTAAAAAATACCATAAAGTACGACAACGTCGTAAAAACTCACTATTGAGCACCAAAGACACTAAAGGATTATTATAGTGTTTTATGTCGTTAGAGTTCACAGTGCCTATGGGATTAGGCTACATATAAATGTATACCTTTATTTATAAAAGCTAAAAGGATGGATGGACGGGTGGATAGATAGATAGATAGATAGATAGATAGATAGATAGATAGATGGATAGATAGATAGATAGATAGATAGATAGATAGATAGATAGATAGATAGATAGATAGATAGATAGATAGATAGAGAGTATACTTTTATAATAATCTTTATAATCTTTTATATATTTTTAATATTTCCTTCCTTTCCTTTATTCTTTATTTCTTTGCCTCCTTCTTTCTTTCTTTTTTCTTTCATTAATTCCTTTCTTTCCTTCTTTCTGTCCGTCTGTCTAGTCCTCCTGTACTGCTGCAGGTGTCCTGGACCGCAGCAGCTCTCTGCCTTTATACTCCGTTATTTTTAAACCGCGTGGCCTTACGAAATCACATTCCGGGTTGTCTACGAGCCAAGTGGAAATGGACTCGGTTTCCTGCGGAAAAACTGGACTCTGCTTCCCCTACTTTCACTCTGCAGTAACCTTTAGCCGCCTAGCCTAATAAAGTCTCCTATGGCATCACTAATACTCATACTATATAGGGACTTATAGTGCGTCTGGTATTGCCTATTCAATAGTGAGTTTATAGTGCTCTTATAGTACTTTTTCTATCGCCTATATAATCATAATATTCCTCTAGGGACTTATAATTTCGTTATCATATTTATATAATATCCTTAAAACTGATTCTGTAGCTCTTCTCTTAAGGGAGGGATGATTGGGTCTGTCAATCTGAGTAGCATGTGTGTTCAGGTATTTATTAGTTAGCTAATGTCAAAAGGACACTGGAAATATGTGGTATGAGAGCCCCAAAAGAGAAAGCTAGTTCCCTATCTTGTTTCATCAAACGCATTATCAAACCCAGGTCATGTAAAGGAAACAAACAAACCAAGAATAGAGCCAGAGATGTAGATAAAGAATTGCTGGGGGCTCAGGTTTCTCCTTTTGTGATTCTCTTTTCTAAAAGTGAGGAAGTCTCCCAGCTAGAGTGTTTTCCAAACACAATTACTTTAAGATTACAGTTAAGCAGACAGACAGCGCGGCCAAGGCATCCATCCCATCCTGGACACGTCGAATTGTTTGCCCAAGTAAAGATAATACAGCTATTTATCTTGCTGAATTGTTTGTGTTGCTGCTGAGCGTAACAGTCCCCATCTGTTTCCTTGGAAGAGTTTGTTTTGTGCCATTCTTAAACACACATTGTAAGGCTGTTCCATCATCTTGACGGTACCTTGAACATGTACTGCAGTTCATTTTGAAATCCCTCGCATCTTAGCTCAAGCTCAAAAGTTGAACTGCTCTCAATTTGAGACAGAATCTTTTTTGTCTTTTCCTCTTAAAGTCCCATTTTGTTGGAGAGATTATATAATAAACCTGTAATGCAGTGTGTACAGGTTACAAAGTCTATCTACGCTATATACTCCCTTTTCCCTTTCTCATTCCTCTCCCATCCTCCTATCTGTTGCTGCCAAAGTCTGAGTCATGTACTTTAAATCAAGTACTCCGCCTTAATGGATGACTTCGTACTGAGTCAGTCGCATCAGCTTCTGAAAGGTCTCGCTTTTGCAGCTGACTCTTTTCAAAAGCAATCATTGGCAGTAATCTGTTTCTATTTTCAGAAAAAAAGCATCAATTTTATGCTTTTTTTACCCTTCAAAAAGTCAACACATAACTTAAGATGTCATAAAGATTCATGTCAGCCTTGAAAAAAAAGTGTCTATGCTCCATTCTGCAAATAAAGTGCAGGCATGCACAGGCAAATGCACCCACACCGTCATATACCCTCCTCCTTTCTCTCTCACTCACCCACACACACACACACACACACACACACACACACACACACACATACACACACACATTGTGTTTGTGTTCCTGTCCAAACAGTAGCTCCACTTGCAAGAATGAATTACAAATCTACTTGGGAGAGTATGGGGGGCACACACACACACACACACACACACACACACACCAATTATCCTCCATCGCATGGGGCAAGTGAAGGAAGGGGAAACCCAGCCACTATCTTGTATAAATACGCCGCCTTGCATGACATAAAAAAGCAACAGACTGATTAGAACAAAAAAAGAAAAAAGAAAGTATAAAAAGGCAGCAGAGAGGCGAGGGTTTTTTTGAGAGAACATATCAAAAGGAGGTGGAGGAGAGAGGAAACAAACTGCTGGCCGCTGAGAAGAAACTTGGGGGGGAAAAGAAATAGTGAAAAAAAAAACATTGGCCCAGGGCCCTGTAATCAGTAATCCTGCTCTTCCTGAGGCCAGAGTTTGACGCCTGTTGGGTCGAGTAGTCTGCAGGGGTGGGATACTCTTTCTGTCGGGCTGGACTGAGGATATTAGCTAGGGCCTCTTTTCCACAATCAAACCACAGGTGACGTTTATTTCACTCTTTTGAGCCCTTAGCATTAAAATAAATGAACACTACGGTCCTTACATGTTTAGAGTGTTGGAAAATCCTGAAATACTGAGACAAAAAATGACCCTAAACATGTAACATAGTTACTTCAAAAATGAATGTGGGTAAATTAACTCATCCCATATATGCTGATAATGTTACTTTGCTACAGAGTGAAGCGACCTGCAGAGATAAATGGTTTAACCTCTTCCTATAGGTAGAGCAGACAACTCACGGTGGCTAAATGGTTTAGTGGCATTCAGCACTAATGAAGCCATTAGCAGCTAGCCGTTAGCCTAATGGGATCAGGATCGCAGATACTTAGCAGGTCCTTGGCAGCTTGTTGGCCGACGTCAGTTTTCTGTGTGTGTGTGTGTGTGTGTGTGCGATCAGGATCAGAGCTACTTAACAAGGTCCCGCTGAGTCGAAACTCAGTTGTTGTTGTTTGCGAGAGAGAGAGAGAGAGAGAGAGAGAGAGAGAGAGAGAGAGGTGGGGAGGCCACGAAGGCTTCATTACTTTCTCAAATATGTTACATCACCACAATGCTCTGCACGTTGACGTCGTAATGCACATCCACGCGGTACACACCTATGCATGCATCCCACACATGCATGCATCCCACACAAAGCAAATAAAGAGAACGGTTCGCTACAAGGTCCTGTGTAAGGTCCTTGTTCGGGGACAATCTCCATAACAATAGCACACTCTCATTGCTCACTTGTTGAAATTGGTTTCAGGGGGAACTCACTCTAATTGTCAGGCTCTTGTTGATGCTTTATCCGGTTCTACAGACCAACATGTGCACCTCCCTAGAACTGCAGTATGGCCATGTTTCAGCTGTCCATCATTAAATAACAACCCTTTCGATCAGAGCCTACCCATTAAGCGATATAAGCAGTTGCTTAAGGCCCCCTAGAAAATATTTTTTTAATGAACACTAGACAATAATGAAATAAAAATTGAACTTCCTAAACAAAAACTGACAACATTTCGTGCCATTTTTGCCCACAAATAGTGAAAAAGCAATAAGCTCAGAGATGGGCAAAATGGACAATGTAGGTAGGCTAAGTAATTTACTGTCTCCTACGAAACAAGCACTCCCAGGATTCAGTAGTAAAAAAAAATCACATTTTGTGGGATACGTATCTTCACAAGCTATTCTTTGACAGTTTGTCAGCACTTAGGGGGTAATAGACAAAACACTGTATTTACTGTAGTCTACTGTAGCCTACATTATGTGTGCTTAAACTAATATTTACAATACACAAGTTGGTTCAGATTCACATATAGAATAGGCTACTTAGTTATGCTATTGAAACGGGTTATGCTCCCATAGTTCCCAATACTAACTGATAATGTTCAAAAAGCTAAATGTTGGTAGGCAACAATTACCATCCAAGATTTTTGGCCAGGTTTTTCTGATGTTGCTTAGAAAAAAATAGTTCCAGGAAGTAAAATCTGAATCAATGATGGTGAAAACTCTTCCAGACCCCTTGATGCCACTAATGCCGAGGTTTTGTATCGCAGGCATTGCATTGCTTGTGTCATGGTTTTGGCCACCAAGCAGACAGAGGGAAGCAGGTAACACACACTGGTTTTAGCATTTAGATGATTCAACAAAATATTTGGTCAAAAAGTGTATTTCCTTGGCCAGTGTCTTTGGGGTGTGTTATAGTTAGGTAAATTACTCCACATACACAACACGTTAATACCCACATAATGGAGTCTTGAAAGCTGGCAAGTGTCCTGGAAGCATAATAGAGGATCCTGTCTCAGTTTCAGCTGTTCTTTCTCCATATTAACCGAACCCAGGCCGAGCGGAGCCTCTCACGGTGTCTGCCCAGCACCCGCTACCAATTCGGTCACGAGCTTGAGGGCCATGTACCTGTTCCACCTGATGTGCTTTTGTGAGTGTGTGTGTGTGCGTGTGTGTGTTTCTGTCATGATGGTTTACCAATTCACCAAAACATTTTTAGCTGAAGAAGAAAATGTAAAGCATCAGATAAGCCATGTTTCTAGGAGGTAGAGGATGCTTACCCTTCTCTGGAGAGGTGAAATGATGAGAAACACTTATGTTCACCTATTCTATTCTATTCTATTCTATTCTATTCTATTGTAAAGGTCAGGGAACATAAGAGGCTTCCTCAGAACACTCATGGGCCCGATCCGCCTTTTAGCCGCCTAACTGTTCGCCGTGAATAGCTAGCTTACATCACCACAAGTGGGTTGCTGTTTTGAGGAAACGGCTGACAATAGGTGCGTCTGTAAAAAAGATAACGGAAAGACACATTGTGTGTTAAAATGGGGAGATAGGTATAGGGTTGCGGTTGCGACATAATGTATGTGTTTGGGAGCAATCCCGGTGCTCTTGGGCAATAAGTGATAGCCCTCCATCCATGTTGGCTGCTCCAGTTAGCTCATCTTTCAGCGGCCGTGCTGAGTAACCTCCTTAAACAGCCGCGATACTCTAGAAGGATGCATGACAATGGGACAAAATCGCAGCCTTTTGTCGCGCTTTTGTGAGTGGCATGAGCAAAAATCGCATGGCGCTTGACATTTTTGGTTACTGAACAAAAAAATGGTGTGCGTTTGTGCATGCGCGTGGATTGTATTGCACGTACCTGCGTTGAGCTTTCTCACCCTCCGAACCGACATGTGAGAGCGTCACCTTTTGACCCAACGAGAGACCCGTTGTCTCATGAAAACATCTCCCGGTACAACGGAAAATCGCCCCGTGACCCGTTTCAGGTCGAGACCCGTGATTTGAAGAGACAATGCTTCATCCAATCTGTTCGACTTTGAGAAAGCGGTAAGCGTAGCAATCAGGAGAACTTCAAATATGTTTGATGGATGTCAAATGACGTAGTGCTCTCTGAAATACATCACCTCTTTGCTTTCTGTCACGGGCCACGGAGAAGCTAAAGAGAGCTGCTGCAGAACGTGGGTGAACGAGAGGACAAGGGGGTGATGTATTGTGCATAACGCGCTGTGTATTCTGTGCCAATATGGCGTCCGATGCTCGGGGGTTAGGAGTTCAATTCCCACCGGGGGCCACCCATGCAGACCACACATCTATCTAGGAAGGAGTTTTGTTATCGATGTAAGCGAGGCCCTGATACGTCCTAGAGCTTCAACATGAAGTACTGCTAGGTATCGTACAGTATCAGCACCCAGCATCACTGGGGCGTCACCAAACCGACGTCCATCACGCAATGGAGCAGATGATTTTTGTCATATTTTGAAACATTGCATTGTGTGCTTCTTGTGCATCATTACCTAACTATACTGTGTACTGAAGGGCACAACATACTAGACAATCAAGTGAGTAATCAAGCCAGAGCTTTGTCTTTTATTATATAGTAACAAATATTAGTTCCAGCAAGTAGAAACTGAGCTGAACGGTTGAGTCGTTCCAGTTCTCTCAGTGTCGTAATTGAAGAGATACAAGTCTTTGTGGTACTCTAAATAACATATTATGTCACAGGCTTCTTTATATTGGGATGGCAGTTTTTGTGTTTATACTATATGAGCAAGTCATTTCAAGTAATCTTTTAAAAGGATTGTTGGAGAGAATTGACCCTAGACTTTTCCTTCTTCTTAAATGAAACATCTCACAGCAAAACAGAGCAAAAAAAAACAAGTGACAGAATGAGACAGAGAGAAAGAGATAAAGAGAGTGGCAGAGAGAGAGAGAGAGAGAGAGAGAGAGACATTCTTCAGTCTAGACCTGACAGGAGACATGAGGTTTCTGAGGTCAACAAGCCTGTTTGTTGATCTGCTCTTATCTTTCATATCCAGGTGGTTCAGGTGGACTGTGACTGTAACGATAATGACTAAGCTAAATGAATGAAGCCAAAGATCCTGAACAGTTGTCAAAGCAAGCGGTTTGTTAGCTGCTGGTATGATGGTTGACTGCCATCATCAATGTTTGCGTAACATTTAATTTCACCTGAACACTTTTCATGTAGCAAAACAAATGAGAAGTATTGACATCACAGAGTTTTAGTTGTATACACATAACAGCTGCTCTGGAGCCAGACATCATCTCATTGGTGGAGTTAAACCACCACAGTGAGACTCCCAGTGAAAAAGGGCTAAGAGAGCAGCTAGCTAATATTATAAAGCCTGGTTAGCGACTGAGCTAGTTAGCTAGTTAGCCGAGTTGACCTTCCAAGTTCAAACTAGCCATACTAGCCTACAGCTATCTAGGTAAGCTAGTCAGCTAGCCTGCTGGCCTTCCAATGTCGTGAACGTCACGGTCATGAGTGAATGAAATAAAGAAGTTATTTCCTTTTCGACCAGAGTACTTTCTTTACCATTCAGTTAGCTGGTTGCAGGGTTCAAACCCATGATACTATGCTATCTCAACACTAGGCTACCCTGCCATACAGGAACCTGTTTTTTTTTTTTTTGTACAAATAGCATGCTAGCAGGCACCACGTGGAAACACATCAGTTACTGGCATTGCTGCAACTGCATTTCTGTAATTTTTAAACTGGCATAGAAAAAAAAAAAAAGGATTGTAATCTAACCTACATAGAAGTGAGAGCGAGGTTCAAACAAGTGATACAATCTTTCTGTATCTGTTTCTTCTCTGTCCCGGCAGCAGAGTGGTCTGAAAGCTGGAGGACAGACAGGAGAGCAAATAATTACCTTTCCCAGGTAGCTCTGCAGATTGTTGGGGGCTGGAGGATGAGTGAAGAGGGCTCTCTCTCTCTCTCTCTCTCTCTCTCTCTGTGTGTGTGTGTGTGTGTGTGTGTGTGTGTGTGTGTGTGTGTGTGTGTGTGTGTGTGTGTCCAAGCAGGGCTTGTCCTTTTGACCTTGCAGTGCTGCAGACACACACACACAGAGAGAGAGACGGTTTTGTGTCCCCAGACAAGAGGTCTTCTTTCTTCAGAACAGGCTCGGCCAATTAGCCCCCCCCACCCCCACCACCACAGACAAAGAGGGCCAGAGGGGGATGAGTGACTGGGACCAGGAAAGCCTCTTCATTAGTGGCGGTTGGGGAGGAGGGTTAAGGGGGGGAGAGAAATTGTGAATTTAGGCGCTGAGAGTTTTTTGGGTTTTTTTGAGAGCTGAGCTTTTCTTTACATGACAAGCACAAAATATCTGCAAAACACACAGTACACACTGACCCACGGCCATCTGCCTTCATACGCTGCACTCAACTGTAGCCTCTGGCATACTGTAGAACGGTAGGACAAATCCAAGACCAATGTATGACCAGTACAGGACAAAACCAGGACAAATCCAAGACCAATCTATGACCAGTACAGGACAAATCCAGGACAAATCCTAACAGAATTACCAAAACTCATGATTCCCTCTGGGGAGGCTGGAAGTCTGTGGCTTTGGGTAAATGACAAATCTTCTGTGTCTGCAAGCTTGTAATCAACAGTTACCCGGGCACAAACAGGTTAGGGGATTGGAATTTATGTGCAGCTTTGGTATCGCCGCGAGCACCAGCTGACATCAAAACACATTATGTGTTTTTATAGCCCGGCACGCCTCGCAGAACATCCAGGCTCCTCCGCGGAAAGGAAAGCGTGTGAATGTCTTAGCTGAAATGTGACTTCACACAGAAGCACTGGTCTGACAGGCACATAACACACACGTTAAACCATAATTAACAATGATTAACATCACACACATACACACACACACACACACATACATGCACGCACACGTCCAAACACAATTAAATACAATTCCTGGCGTAGGTATAGCCTGAACACAATGACTGGAATCCCTTCGTGCAAACTGTGCCGTCCTTTTTTTGAATCACCTTTTGTGGCTCAAACCTTGAATAGAGTTGGAAGGTGAAAGCAAAGTCGATCACCTGCAGTTTTTGCACAACCATTCTGGGGTTCATTTGGAGTGTGTAGCATTCAGTTACACCAACCACCATGATTCAAATGTATCTTTCTCTTATCTGCCGTTTTTTGGATGTGAGATGAGAAAACGTCATCGCAACACATCACTGGAAACGGATCATGATCGTCCTCCAAGCGGGCGATACCTCTGCATCTTCACGCCCTGTCGCTGCAAGTTTTCACACATCTCCCGCGATTGTCTTCTCGCTTTCTTCTTCTTTTTTTGAATGTATGCTATTGGGTCATTTGTAAAAAAAAAAAAAAAAAACTTTTTTTTTGGTAAACTGAGGTTTCATAATCTGTTGTGTTGTCAGTGTACAGTGTGTTCAACCTGCCAGGTCTTTGAAAGAGCTGTTAGGAAGATGTGGGACTGCCATTATGAGATTGAGGCCCCGAGTAGCCGCGGGGCCTGTTTCAAAGGAAGCGCCAAGTGCAGTAGTGCTACCTTCTCACAAGCACAGATCCACCTACACACACACACACACACACACACACACACACACAAGATTCAAGATTTCACACTATTTACAATAAAAAACAACACAATATTTACAGTATTACAGTAAGAGCTCTATATAAAAACAACACAATATTTACAGTATTACAGTAAGAGCTCTATATAAAAAAACAACACAATATTTACAGTATTACAGTAAGAGCTCTATATAAAAACAACGCAATATTTACAGTATTACAGTAAGAGCTCTATATATAAAAACAACACAATATTTACAGTATTACAGTAAGAGCTCTATATATAAAAACAACACAATATTTACAGTATTACAGTAAGAGCTCTATATAAAAACAACACAATATTTACAGTATTACAGTAAGAGCTCTATATAAAAACAACGCAATATTTACAGTATTACAGTAAGAGCTCTATATAAAAAAAACAACACAATATTTATAGTAAGAGCACTTTGGAAATAAAAATAAAGTAATAACACACACATGTAACACGTGCACACACACACTCTCATGCACACACACTAAGCATGCCTATACACAAACATACACTCACCTGCAACTCACCTGCAACCCGGGTATCTGCATTCATTTGAGTGTGCACAAGCCCCTATCACACACACACACACACACATTCTCACACACCCACTTATGCACATACACACGGGTCATATTTCAAACCACGGCAATTATTATTATTCATTTATTACTCCTCCTCCTTCTCTTATTCTCTCTCTCTCTCTCTCTCTCTCTCTCTCTCTCTCTCAGAACAACAGGCCTGATGACTTTTCTTTATCTCTACTTTGTCGGTCATGACTGGCGCCTGTCATCTTCCTTCTTTTCTTTAGGAGTATGTATTCAACACGACTTCCAGATTGTGACAATGATCATGTTGACCTACAAAATGTTGAGAGATCCATCCATCTTCTCATTGGTTTACATTTCTGCACACAGTCACACCCTTTACATTTGCAAGTTTTTTTTTTTTTTTGATTCATGAACCTCGTACTATTGGTACTACTTTCCCACCAAAAAAAGGTTCCTCTTGGATAGTTCCTGGACCCCCAAAAAAGTTCCTGTTAGCGAGGTAGTACTTTTTTAGTGGACCAGGCACCATTGAGGGGGAGTTGCAGTACTTGAACAACACTGATTGGTCAATACAAGCTACGCAAAAACCATCGAGTCCGCCCGTCGCCATTTTTCAAGATTTTTAAACGATCTCTGCTTCAACTTCTTCTCGTTTCCAAAAGCGATTCTAATATCCTGTTCATACCAGAGTAAAGAACAACAAAGATCAACACCATAGCTGCTTGAACTTCCTCCATGTTTGCTGTGTTCGGCGCTGTTATTGTGGGGGTCGTCACATACCTTAAATGACATATGAAATCACATCGCTCCCTGAAACTCTTTTGGGGAACTATAAAGGTTCCCGCTCAAAAAAAGTACCCAAAGCCTCAGGTTCCTGCGGTTGGAAAAAAAACGACTGATGATTGCCTTTCACCGGGGGGCAACTACTAGTTTAAATAGAACCATAGACCAGAACGGGCTGTAAACCAAGAGTGAAATTTTTTTATTTTTATTTAGGCTACACTTCACAGATCACAGATTACAAGCCCTCAGACTAGCGAGTATCTGAGATGGGACGATGACAATCACGATGCGGGGACTCTCTGTATCTCTGCCTGTCATCTGTCAACTATGACCGGCATCCATCCCCTCTCCGCGCAACCGCACGCTTTCACCTTTTCCCGTCGCGGCAGATCGTTCCGAAATTGATCACAATAAATCGCCTGCTGAAGACGCGACGCTCGATCGGTGTAAATTCGCTAGTCTTTGCACAGTGCAATCGGTGCTTCTAAATATGACCCGCTCCCTCCCGAGGACGTAGAGCACCCTTTAATCTGCACCACCATCAAGAGAAGCGCATAGCTGCTCCACTGACAGGGACTGAGGGTTCATCTGAGGTCACGTTCATTCCTCAGGTTGTTGTTCTTTCTCAGATGAGCATTTGTCATTATTTTGCAGCTAATGATATTTCAGCCTATAGACCAATTGACAGGCTAATTCCTCTTTGCTCTGCAGAGCCCCCCCCCCCCCCCACACACCCCCCCCTAAAGCCCGGAGGTGGTCTTAGGATGTTTTGCACAGGGCTTAGCTGGCACACATTAATCTTTTGCCTTTTCAAATCGGGGGGGGGTGACCATTTTCCATTTACTTCTGCCTAATTTGTCATCATATGTGGTGACTGACCTCGCTCAGTGCTCTCTCTCTCTCTCTCTCTCTCTCTCTCTCTCTCTCTCCTGTCACAGATATAGAGGGCTAATGGGGTCCACTCCAGATAACTGTTGTTTGACCAAGTCTGTCTCCAACCTTTAATAGTCTGTTTCAACAAGCAGAGCTTTAAAAACAAACGTGACTAAAGAGGTATATGTGTGTGCTCACATTATGCACAGCGCGCACACATCGAAACACACACACACACACACACACACACACACACACACACATTCTTTCCCTGGATGACAAGGCTACTGAAACGTAATTTTTTGCATACTTGTTTTTTCGTGTGGAGGTTTGAATGTGTCAACTGCATGATTTATGTGTGATGAAAGTGTTGATAAGTGTTGGTTTCTGGGTCAGTGGTTTCAGTCCCGCCCCCTCCCCCCCTTTCACTGAGTACTGCAGTTAGCAAAGTTTCAGTTCGAGGAAAACGTGCTTTGTTAGCACGTTCATCAAATTCAGCTACAACAAACGACTTGTCTGTTGACATTTTTTGTTGTTTTTAAATAAGAATACATGCTTATTTTTTTGTATTTCAATTCAAAAAGCGAACGAACACAGGGAATGAATTTCCAGCACGTTAGGGATTCCGCGATGGGCTTGAACGCAACTCTCATTATTTATTTTTATTGGGAGATAACTGTTCACACATGCTCACATCCTGCTTTCCGTGTCTCCCTGATACTTGGAAACAATGTTGTGTTGTTAGGACGTGTGCAAGAGTGCATCACTCCTCCCCCCCCCCCCCCCCCCAGTGTGCTGTGTCATGAATTCTGAAGAATAACTGTGCTATCACCTCACCCACGTAGTTCGCGGGTAGTGCCGGACAGTTCTTCGCAGCTCCTATCAGCCTCTGTCCTGTTGCATTTCCGTTAGAGCGTGAGCCGCTATCTCACCTCACCTTACGGTCGGTCTGGCCTGCCCACCGCAGATTAGTGGAGATTAGATTGAGAGGAGTCCACTTACTCGTAAAAAAATATCCCTCTGTGTTCAGTCAGTCATTTGCCAAAGTTCATTTGTAGTTTTTTTTTTTTTTTTGGTTTATTTGCTCTCGTTAGTTGGAAAATTCACCCACAGAGGTTGAAGCAAAATGTGGGCCTTCTCTCAATCGGATGTGCAAATCTTCCACTGTGGACTCTGATGTGTGTGTGTGTGTGTGTGTGTGTGTGTGTGTGTGTGTGTGTTTTTTGCACGCCATGCATGCACGCAAACAGGGAAAAAGGGTGCAGGCTTGCTTTAACCCTCTCAGATGAGTGGGTTTTTGTTTTCGCTTCAAACATGAATCTTGCATTTTTATTTTTTTCAAGCAGCTTGATTGTTTGCCGGTGCTCCATCAACAGTCCGTCGGTAAAAGTTGAGGTGAACCACCGCCACTCAAATAAGCGCTGCCTCGTTTTTCAGTTGATTCACACACACACACATACACACACACACACACACACACACACACACACACACACACACAGTCAGGAGAGTTTATATAGCTGGGGCACAGTGTGCACAGAGTCAGGACACACTGGCGATGACAGAGGGTAAAGTCCAGCAGACAAAAAGTGATATGCTCGAGTGCTTTTGAACAGCTACCGATCATAGTGGAGTGGGAAACTGCGCAGTGTGTGTGTGTGTGTGTGTGTGTGTGTGTGTGTGTGTGTGTGTGTGTGTGTGTTCTCGCCAGATGCACCGCCTCCCTGTGATTGTGGGTTTTTTTTTAAAAAGGGCTTGCCGGCAGGTAGCTGGTTTATTGGTGTCCCAGGACCTGAGGAGTTGGCGGTGGTAATACTGTTGAGCGGCCACGCCCCCCCCCCCCCCCCCCCCCCCACAAGGTAGCGCCGGTTAGCAAATGGATGCCGGTGCTTATAACCGACATGGTGCCGGGCCGTTTGGCGACGCCGCTGTGTACCCACAGGTGTACCTCCGGGGGGGGGGGGGGCAATGCTGACGTATCAAAATGTCCCAGTTGAAACCATGTTATGTAACCGGTGTGGATTTGGCTAATCCTGGAATAACCCTCGAGGTTTGTTTCAGTTTCTCTCTCTTAATTTCTCTCCCTTCTCTCTCTTCAATCAGCCCGCAGGAAAATACAAGAACAAAACCTCCATGCTGAATAATTCTCCTACTTGCTGTTACTCCCAAAGACATCATTCCTATCTCCTCCGGTTTAGGTTTCTTGGTTTCTCGGCCCCCTTAGTATTTGGAAGCAAGTCTCTATCTCCGTCAGTTTCGGTTATGGCTAAAGAAGTGTGAGACTGAACTTGCCACATCTGGATCGCAACCAAAATCGAATTAGTTCTTCCGTTGCCCAAAGCCAGTCTGTCTACCAAATTCCGTGGAAATCCATTCATCAGTTTTTACGGTATCCTGCTGACTAACTAGACAAATTAACAACTAGCAGGGGTGTAAACATAACCTCCTTGGTGGAGGTAATACACAGCAGAAGACACACCTGTACCTGGGCATTGTGGAATGCATGGACAGATGAAAGCGCCCACGCTGTGCACGGAAGGAAAAGATGACAGAACAAGAAACAATCTAAACACAACAATACCAGGCATATTTCACAAAAGCAAGTAAAACTCATCAGTCACACTGAAAGAAGAGAGAAACACTGGGTCTTAATCCTTATTAAAATAATCCTTGAGATGTTTTTTTTTTAGTGGTGTCTTGGATTTCCTGTTGATTTCTTCTTCTGTTTATTCCAAACAAAATGGAAACGTGAAATTCGTCACTTCCTGTGCGGCGGAGGAGTTTTTCCCGCCTGACACCAAGCGTTCATAACAGCGGATGTAAAAGCTTTTTTATGAACTGACTGGAGGTTCGTATCGCTGCGAACGGAAAAGGAAAGGAATTCGTCAACCTATAAACACACACATGCGCCCACAAACACACGTTTATCCGACAATCTAACAACCTGCCCCACACTTCCTGTCGGGCCGAGGAGCCGAGGATTTATTTATGAAACAGTAGCCACCACTTCAGTCGCCGTCACCCCTTTTTCTCCCGTCGGTATCGCCTCCTAAATCTAGCGGGACGCTTTCATCTTTTTCATCTTCATGTGTGTTTCCCTTTGAAAGCACAGCTATGGTTTGTGGTGGGGGGGCAATGATCCTGATGTCTTCTCAACTATACCTAATGCCATATGCTTAAATGTATAGGTTATTCTACATTGATGATATGTTCATGTCGTATATCGGCGGTTGAGTTTTCATCCTGTCTGTGTGTAAATGAGATGTGACAGTCTGAAAATTCATCCTAAGGGAGCAATGTATAGCTGCCACACACACAAACACGCACAGCATCGTCATCAGCAACGAACCACCAATCCCCGAGTCCACCAACTGCTTTACAAACGGACCACACATTTCGCCGGCGGCAATATCAAAACATTACAGAAAGATTGGCTGGGGTTTTTGTTTTTTTTCCATTCTATCGGTCGGGACCAGAAATGGCGCCTGTGGTTTGCTGATAGGATCGTTCCCTGCGACCACATGAAGAGAAAAACCAACAGACAATTATGCCGTTAGTGCTGATATATGACAGCGCTCACGACCGCTGGATAAACACATTATCTGCGTTGTGACGGCAGGCACACACACACACACACACACACACACACACACACACACACACCTCATCACGTAATTTAGATTATTCTTATTATTACGATTATATGCGGTTTTTTTAATGGTAATTCTGCCTTATTAGACAGTATATGGTAGCATGGGGTTCTGTATCGCTCATTGGCTGGATTTCAATGTAAATTCCAGTGGAGTTGACATGTGAGCGGGATTCAAACCGGCAGGTGGAATGCGGCTCTGCATGCTGTGCATTGTTCACGGCGGTGTGTTCACGGTGTCACCGACGACGGCCCTACACAACAAGTCGCAACAGGAAAACAAAAACATCGCTTGGCCGGTATTGCGCGATCAAGTGATATCAAACAGAAGTCGGGGTTCTGCAGAGAGTCGGGGCTGGGAGGGGATGCTGCAGTAAGGTGGAACACCATGAACCAATCCGGTGCCCAGTCTCCATTGTTGTAAAAAAAAAAAACGATGACAGCGCCTTACAGACTGTACGGCTGAAATGCCAAGGACATAACTCTGCAACAAACTACTGGGTGGTGCAAATTAAGTCTCAGGGGAAAAAAAGAGAGTCCTGCAATTAGCAAGTGAGTCACCTTGGCATGTTGAGCGAGGTTATTTGGAAGGACTCCTCCCTCCCTGTACGCCTCTTTCAGCAGAAAGGGAAGTGAAAATGAAAAAAATGAATCCAAACAAACATCATTATCTTTGAATCTATTTCTGCTGCATTGTGACTCACTTCATAACTGGAAAGTAACGCTGGTTGTGTTCAAAACAGCGTGAAGAGGAGATGCTTGATTTTCTGTCACTCGCAAGTTGCGGTTGTTTTCACAATTCTACTGGCAAAAGGTGCTTCGCCGTATGGCCGTCCTCTAGACGCTCAAATAAGTACGAAGTATGAAATCTACTCCTGCCGGATCGTTTTCATCGCTCTATCACGAGATCGTGACTCAACGTTCGTCTCATCACACCCACGAGACCTCGCCTTTTGTGGGGTCCGTTTCCCGAAGCGGGTTTGGATTACGTTCTCACGCGTGCTTCAGTTCACCAGGAAGAGGAGCGACACACATATTTTTATTTGGTTTTTATTTGAATGTGATCGCCTAAACCAAACTAAATAATAATATTAAATAAATATCCAAGAGTTTGAATTGAAGTTGTTTGAACAAGCCCGTCAGAAGTGAGTGCATGTGCAGTATGACCCCAGGGCCCCCCGATAACAAGCGTTGTAAAACACACTGGAGAACGGTTCACGGAGCGTGCCAAGACCCCGAGGAAGGTTTCTGATGTCCAAGATAGGCCTTTTCAACAGACGAGCGTGTGTAGGTGTGTGAGAAAGAGAAAGAGGAAGTGTGAGTGTGTGTGTGTGTGTGTGTGTGTGTGTGTGTGTGTGTGTGCGTATAGGCACATTACACACACACATACCTATATATAAACCATTTACCTTGACAAACGTGGCTCTCTGGTATTCTGGGTGTAATTGCTGCCATAATATTGTCTACATTGTTCAATATTTTGTCTCCCTTTTCCAATGCTCATAATTAAGAATTTATTTATGTCATTTATGTATATTATTTATTCATTATGTCATTAAGTCTTACAAGTAGTATTATTTCTAAGTCCCTTATTAAGTTATGCACAAATCTCGTTTGGACTGCTCTCGCGCGACAAAAGAGACTAAGCACCTATCAACCAGGAAGTACTTCTAAGATCACCGCTGAAGATGTTTACGTTTAGCTGGACACACAATGGGAGGTGAACGCACAGCGCAAAGTGATTGAAGGTGAAAATATTCGGACCTCAACCGTGTAAGAAAGCCTGGAAGCAAGTCTAGACGATTCCCTTATCGTAGCGTGCAGCCAGCGAGGTTTTTCTCGGTTTCGTTTGTCTGTGCTTTTCCTTTGGGAAAACTTATGCCACATGCTGTGAACGCCATCTTTATGTTATGTTAACATGGGCTCTTTGATATTGTGCTTATCGCTTTATGTGTGTGTGTTGTAGTTTTCACAGTGGATTCGGAGAGACGCTTCAACGTCTTCAATACACCAGGAGCAAGAAAGCCACTTGTGTCTGCCTTGTGCTTCGAGGGAATTACACTGGGACAGCTCTCTTGGGAACGAGGCCAGTAAACAGACTGAATAGCATGTCTTGAACTAACCACAGCACATAATTGGTACCACAGTCAATATTTGACAAGATAACACTAATAATATGTATGTTTAGATGAATTGATAAAATGTTGTTTTTTTGACATTTAGACCCACAAAAAATGCCTGAGAAAGAGAATTATAAAGAGAGTTATAATATCACCTTGCTTTTTGCAATTTTTTGAGGAAGAGACTTAAGCAGACACAGGCGGGCAGACAGGTAAGCAGTCAGCCAGTCAGACAGACAGGTAAACACGAAGGCGGAGAAACATGATGATAGAAAATGACACATTAGTTGTATCTGAAACCAGAAGCGATGTGTGCCCCGGGCTGGTGGGACCTCATTTACCCTCCCCAGAGGCACAACAGCTAACTGCTGTGGTTGGAACCTTTCTCTGGTGTAACGCCCAAGGCCTTCCCCAGACAGATGGGACTCATTGGTTTTCCTATGGGAGATCTCATCGACACCGGCTGCCCCCGAAACCGTATATCCCCCCACAGACAGGTTATCAATAACAGCCAACACTCTCTCTCTCACACACACACACACACACACACACACACACACACACACACACACCCGCACCCACAGACACATAAAAGCAAGACATAACTATGACATAAGACATGCATGCGCACATATATAGGCAAATAGACAAACACACACACACACACACACACACACAGACACACACACACACACACACACACACACACACACACTGTAACAGAAGCCCCTTGCCTTTCACTGCTGTTGTTTTGTAACTTTGTCAGAGCTAGTAAGATGATCTGAGCTGATTTCTGCTTTTTACCAAGGGGAGTGTGTGTGTGTGTTTGTGTGTGTGTGTGTGTGTGTGTGTGTGTGTGTGTGTGTGTGTGTGTGTGTCTCGGGATTAGATATAGCTCCAGGCCAGGAGTTAGGACTGGATATCCAGGTAAAGTTGGTTTTCACGAACAGAGAACATTTTCATGTGTGTTTGTGTTTGTGTGTGTGTGTGTGTGTGTGTGTGTGTGTGTGTGTGTGTGTGTGCGTGCTTGCATGTTGACGGGAATGTTTTCCTTCCTGTGGGTCGTGCTTAAGGGACTACATATTAATTGCCTCTTGTACTCAGTGTCAATACAACTTTATCTTTGGAACGTTTCCAATGACATGACATGTCTGACCTAATTGACTGCGTGTGCGTGTGTGTGTGTGTGCGTGTGTGTGTGTGTAGGACACTTCATTCATTCATTCATTCATTCAATTTCACTGATTCATTTATACATACATATTATTAGTATGATCGTATCAAATATTGACCTCATCAAATATTAACTGTGGCACCAATTATGGTTGTGGTTAGTTCAAGACATCCTATTCAGTCTGTTCACTGCATATTGGCCTCGTTCCCTTAACAGCAAAAGAGCTGGAGAGCCACGTTTGTCAATGTAAATATATACACACACACACACACACACACACACACACACACGCAATAGCATCTAAAGGCTCGCAGTTCATTCAAACTCCACCAAATCCACATTGAAAACAAACTGGAACTAAACTGAAATTGAAATAATAAGGTTTCCCATTACAGCTTTTTTTCCCCCAGTCAGCACTTGTGTGTGTTTGTGCGTGTTTCCCATGTGTGGTGTCCCCTTTGCTACATCGCCCTGAGCAACAGTCACCTGTTACAGCATCAGTACCACTGAGACATCTAGAAGAGACTGGAAGAGACACGAGGTTATTTGAAACAAAGCTATAGCGTATACGGTGTCATTTTGGGATTGGCTATTATTGTACGTTTTATTGCACCACTCAAAGTCAGTAAGAGGATAACAACAAAGTGTTGGTTTCAGTGACTAGCTTGCAAGTTAGCTTCTTCCCACTTAAGCTTTGACTACAACAGCCAAGAAGAGCTCAAATTTAATGTAATAACACAAATCATAAATCAAAGGTGGTCAGCAGTCGGCATTTCTTGCCTCCTTGATCTGTTTTTTATGGGAATCTTGGAACTTTTCAGGAGCATTTGAACTATGAAATAATATATTAGCGTTGCATATAGGCAGATAAACACTCTTGTACCACTGAGGTTTGCTTTACTTTAAATCGTAATATATCACATGTCCCGCGCTTATTTCCCAGTGCTGGACACTGACGGCATCAGAAGAGGGAGATTCCTCATCCTGATTCTCTGCAGATGAACTTAAAGTGTCCTTGTATGTTGTGAGTAAATCGTTCCAGTATGTTCTCAGACAACATAAACCATGTTAGATCCAACCCCCCGAGGACATACGACGCGCTTGAACAATAGCAGAAGCGCTCTTCCTGAGCCCCCGTGAACGAGTTTCACCCAACCCTGACGGATGGCCTTGACCTTTGCCCTCTCGACAGCCCGTGTGCCCTGAAGACACGAGCGATTAGTCACCTCATCCCCATTCAAGGTGTCATCTATTACCTGGACTACATCCCTTTTATCTTCTACACTCTAAAAAGAAAACCTTTCTTTGGTGTCACACTAACAAAAAAGAAAACATTATTTACTCATAATCACAGGTAAACTATGTGTTAACTACTGTGTTATTGCTGTTTTTATTTCAAAATAAGATACCCAGCAAAACGAATGTCCTTATGTTCTATATTATGTATTATATATTATTATATATTATTATTATATGTTCTTGTATTTTACATTTGAATGCAAAGTTTTGTTTTTAGTTTTTTTACAGGAAATCGCATCTGATATTTCCTCATGTGTAGCAAAAGCTACGTAATAAAAACTACATCAAAACTTTATTTGCTTGCCACTTTCAAAGCAATAATCTGCAACATGTTATTATAAATAAATGTCTGTCTACTCGCTATCACTAACTCCTATTACGCAATCATGATTCGACCTCCGGCCACTTCATGAAAGCGTTTCCATTTGCTGTTCTGTCAGGTATCACGCTTTCCCAAGAAAACTCCTCTGGTGCACGTGGCTGGGTACTGGGTGGTTAGCAACGAGCAACGACAGCCACCGTGGCCGAACAGACAAAGAAGAGAGAAACTCAAACTCCAAAAATCGGAGGAACAAGACAAGTCACAGTGCTGGACACGCTGTTTTGATTGACAGGTGACCCCTGGGTAAGTGGAGCGCAGAAACACTACGGCGACGAGGCTGAGATGAAAATGCACGGGGCAGGAAATGCATTGTAAAATGACCAACAGTGCGTGGACTTCAGCGTCGGGATCCCACGCCCCTCTGTGGGTTGACACAATTCTACTGCACTGCATTGAAGAATCCCCTTAAAAACCCCTTGGAAAGAAAAAACAAAAACTGAAAACTACACTGTGGTCAAGCTGGTTTTATTGGTTCCTGAAAAAGCGTTCGAGACGGGAGGACTTCAGCATCATATCAGCGGGGTGCTTCTCATCCTGACCGTTCCTTTTTAGAGTGCAACCCTTCAGCGACATGTTATCCTTTATCTGCGTTACACCTCTTTTAACTCCCCGGCCCTCTCACCTGTCACCCGGTGACAGTGAAATACACCTCTGCAGATGGAGTGTCCTCCTCATCCACGTCCTGACACTTTGTATTCTCTATCTTCGTAACTGAAGCCCCCCCCTCAGTAACCCCTCGCTTCCTTAATCTGTCTCCCTCCCTTTCTTGTTCATTTTTCTTTCACCGCCCTGATCTTTCTTACTCTCTCTCTCTCTCTACTTCCCTTTGTTTCCCCCCTCCTTTCCTCCTCTCCCTGTCGGTGTCATCGCCTGCTATGCTGTATTCTCAGGGGGGCTGAGCTCTGGGATCAAAGAAGAATGCCTTTAGATGTCGAGCCATTCGGAAGTGGCGGGATACTGAAGCTCTGAAGTAGCCCGGGTATTCCTTTGAAAGTCCTAGAAAGCACACACACACACACACACACTATACATGAGGCTGATGATTTAATATTTGAGTCACTGGCGACACCAATTATCTGTTTCACAACCCTGAGGCTGGATGCGTGATAAGCAAGCATAAGAATGACTTCCTCTGATATCCCTCCCCGACAAAGTGCAGCATTCCTGGCAGCTCTGTCACCGCCGACAAACTTCACTGAGATTATCGAACAGGCCGGGTCAAGACCGAAGGACGGCTAGTGGTAAAATGAAAATAGGTCCCAAATGAATGTGGAGAAACAAAACTCCAATCCAACACCACAAGCTTCTTTCTTTTATTTACTTGCAGTGTTTGAAACACTCAGAACCCAGTCCACTATTCTTTAAATCTGTATATGACTTCCATATCTTACCAATCCTGCAATCATTCAGCGCCAACAGAGACTATGGGTGTAGTCTTATTTGTAAATTTGAAATATTACTTATACTTATATATGTTTTTCTTTATATGCTACTTCCAAAAAAAGACATATTCCCTAAATTTATACTTACAATTTTTCATTTTGTTTCATTTCATTTTATGTTTCATTTCTTGTACTTGGACAAAAAGAAACTGAAACCAATTTTGTTGTGCGTGAAGCTACTGGTGATGCTATATGTCTCAAGTTTCTGCAATGGAAAATGGGCGAAATAAAATATTATATATAATATATAAAAAAGTAATTATTATTTTGAAAGAGTAGGCCCACAGAAAAAAAGTTTGAAAACCACTCATTTAGTACTATTGAGTAGATTTCTGTATTACTAGAACTTTTGCAAAATGGTGAAAAAATACAATGTGTGAATAATAACAAACATGGAAATCTCTTACTGTGATGAGACAGAGAACTAGCGTCTCTCTAATTGTGCCTCTTGTCCTTCAGAGGGCCATTTTCTAAACAAAACAGATCCTTTCAACTGCCATCCAGGCAAAATCCATTCAGAGCAAAACAAACCAAAAAAAAAAAGGTGTAATTTCGTCCACAGCTTTCACACCAAATGGTTCGCGGTGATGGATGGAGACACTTCATTTTTAATGGGACACTGCAAGATAACAAAACACAGGTGATGCATGTGAATAGCATCAAGAGATGAACAGAATAATACAGTCATTATTTCTCCATGGTTAGGGGGGGGGGGGGGGGGGGTCCGAGTGTGAGTCTGCAGTGTGCGTCTGTATGGTTGTTCACACCTGAGTGCACACACAGTAATTTATGCATGCATGTTTGAAGATGAGCATGCACACCTCTGGGGCCTCTGGGGCCTCTGGGGCCACAGTGATGATGATTAGGTGAAATTATTAGTGATTGCACCATAATTTTGTTGGAGCCCATATGATTTAGTTCCTGTACCAAATTATCTCTTTATATGTAGTGACAATTGGATCATTGCTTGTAATAGGGAGAGTAATGAAAAAAAATCAATGCACCTTATCCCTGTAAATAGGTTTTACCTTCCTTGCTTTTCAAAATAAGACGTGAAATGATGCACTCATGAACTGATGGATTGAATAATGTAAAAAGAAGAATTATCTTCATATACTTTTGTTTTATCAACTGTTTTTCTATGTGAAGTGGAAGAAACGTGTGTGTGTGTGTGTGTGTGTGTGTGTGTGTGTGTGTGTGTGTGTGTGTGTGTGTGTGTGTGTGTGTGTGTGCGCGTACGCTTTCTTCCATGGAAATTCATTGGGTCAGAATGGCAGATAAAGATTCCCCTCCTATCGCATAGGACCAGCTCTCGACTTGCCAACTGCCCAGTGGAAACAGGAAGCCAGCGGTGTCGCAGCAGGATGTGAGGTCACGGAACAGTATCAACCCCGCCGCCCCATCTGATGACAAAAACAACCAATCAAACATGATTATTACACCTGCAAATGGGAGGGGGGGTCAAAGGTCAGTCAGCACACGCTCAGTGAAGCCCAGAATAGATGTGTGGATAGGCAGCTGATAACTCATGCAACCCCCCTACACACACACACACACTTTTCCATTGGTCATTATTCACTCTCCAAGGCGGAGGGTCCCCAGGTATACAGTATGTTACATTTGATGTTGAATTATCGTGAAAGAAGTTTTGTCAAGGGCGTTTATCTCACAGCAATAAACACATTTAATGAAATAACTTAATAAAGGGGAAAACAATAATACAAATAGATAGAGTTCTTAACAAGACCAGTGCTTATGAAGTTGATGGATCTGTTTTTTTTTTCTTTAATGTTTTATACTTGTGGTAATATTAAGTTTTAAAAAGTAGAAAAAGTAGACGCCTTAGACTCATTTCTTCTTTAGAAGAGATTTCTTTAGAAGGAGATTTCTTTAGAACATTTCACATTTCTTTAGAACATGGATGGAATCCATCCATGTTACCTCCCAATGGTATGTGTGTGTGTGTGTGTGTGTGTGTGTGTGTGTGTGTGTGTGTGTGTGTGTGTGTGTGTGTGCGTGTGCGTGCATGCAGGCTGCAGGACTGTGCACGACTTGTTTTTGCCTTTCCAGGAATTGTCTCATGTCATTACTACATTACTCACTAATTTGTGAGAATTTGATGACAGACACTTTAAAAGATTAGAACAGAACAGAGCAGAACAGCAACAGAATATATTGTCATATGAACATGTTGGTTTTTTTTGTTTTGTGTAAGAACACACAGAGACAAGGTATGTGAGTGAGGATCTCCTTTTTTATTGTATATTGTTATGATAGTGTTTTTGAAGACCCTTAAAGATGTTTTTCTTCCAGCGCTTAAAGCTCATTTGACTGTCAGTCATCTTGTTACTTGTTTCCTTTTGTTTGACATACAGTGCATGCAGCAAAGTGAGTCAATGTGTTGAGGGTAGACATTCTTGTCACAGGAAGGTAGACCTTTGAAGACCTTTGAATCTTATCAATAAGCTTAGCAAGTGCCAAAAGTGGCAAATCAAACCATTTTGCTTTGAGACAGTTTGGCTTGTTTCAATGCATGTGAACAAAAAGCTGTTTTCCAGAACAGTGAGATCATTTGGCATGGGGAAACGTCTAAGCTTGATAAAGGCTGAATGCAAGAATACTTGTTGGGCTTTTTGCAGTAGGGTGGTGTGATATATGATACACAAAGATAAGTCAATTACTGAGTAGTTAGTTGTGCATTCTCCATGGGGGATGATGATGGGGTAGCGCCTGCTTTGGTCATGGGACTCAGCTGGGGGGCTGAAGGTAGGGAAAGATGAGGACCACGCCGAAACCCCAAAAGCTGAAATTCTGGGTTTATTGGATTCTACCACAAATCTGCTTTCTAAGTGTATCTGGTTTGGTCTTCTTCTGAACTCAAGCTCCTGAATTACCAACTGGATTTCTTGATATTCTTCTTTAAATCAACAGGAGAGAGAGAGAGAGAGAGAGAGAGAGAGAGACAGCTAAATTATATGAGCTCCATAGGGGGTGATGAGGCCAACCCAGTCTGGACACACCTGAACTCAGCAAGGGAGCTCGTCTCGCCTTAGAAGCAGAGGCTCGGACACGCAAGTCGACCCCGCCTGAAAACAGCGGGCTGCCAATTGACGGCGCCGATTCAATTCCTTGCTCATTGCTCCCCCTCCCTTCGATCAGCCCGCGCACCAGCATGCGGGCCTGCGCTCCGATGGCAAAACACAACCAGAGCAAAACAAAAGAAACAGGATGCAATGTAGTCACAGTAGCATGTTGGCATAACCAGCTAATCATACATCAGCCATCCCTCTGGTTCTATGTCACCTAGTACTATAGCTTTTTCGTATTTATTCTATCTATCTATCTATCTAGCTAGCTAGCTAGCCAGTTTCCTTGTGTTTGCATTCTGCGGTCCAAAGCAGTTAAAATAACACAGGTCAAAATAACACAGGTGGAAAGGTAAAGGCGTTCTGCAGCGTTTCCTCGCCGTTGAAGAGTTTTGCATATTACTTCCAACGACGCGGGGACGGTAAGAGGGCGAGGGAGCCCGAGGGAGTTCCCTGAGGTGTCCCCCGGCGCAGGGCCAGATTGAAGAAGACAGTATAACTACTAGCGCAGCGGTTCAATTTTTACTGCGGCGGGGCCCTTCAGATGAGAGGAGCATCTACAGTTTACAGCCGGGGTCGTTTCAGCTTGATAGCGACGTCAATAGAGGCGAACGGGGGGCCAGTTTACAACGCTGGGGCCTATTGGCATTTAAATGGGGTGGGCTCACAGGGGCTGGTTTCGGGGTCGCACGTCCTCAATGCATTTTAAAATATAAAAGATGTCATGTGTGCTTAGTGCGCGAGTCGACTGGACTATATCACACACGCGCACGCACACACACACACACACACACTTGTAGGCACACAGGTGAGTAAGGTGAGTTAAGGCTAAGGGAGGGCTGAGGGGTTTGGTGAGCTGGAGGAAAAGGCTCACCTGCTGTGATACATACCCCCCCCCCACACACACACACACACACACACACACACCTTAGAGGAGCTGCTTTGTCTGGCAGACCCCCTGCAGTCTTCATACCTGGATGCTGCTGCAGACACACACACACACACACACACACACACACACACACACACACACACACACACACACACACAGGTGAGTCCCCTCTCTCTCTCCAGCTACAGGGAATTATAGGATGTTTGACTGCATGTGTGACATTTCAGGTTGCGTGTCGTCGCATGAAAACCACACAACTCCAATTCAACTCCAAGTTTTTCTGTTGAATTTTGTTTGGCTACAAAGTTGTCATTTACGTGCCAGAAATTACTAATCCTCAGGCTAGCCCAACCTGTTCTGAAGCTGCAGTGTAGTTCAGGGACTACATCTGTGTCAGTGGGAAAGTCATACCAAAACTGGTGCTAACTTGATTTTCTGCGAGAGTGTAAGTGATGGGAAATGAGGGCAGGCTCACAGCGGGCCTCCGCTGGAACAACTTCACTGGAAAAATACACTAATAGAAAGTGTTTTTTCTTTTTTCCATTTCTGTCTGAAATGTTGATGTAAAAATACGCTTGGATGCATTTTCATGTACCGAAGCACATTTTGAGATAAGGCCTACTTTTACAGATCCCAGCATGACATGAGTTACATCAACAAACTGATGTGGCCTTACTACTTAACACAAACCGGTGGAACGTTTTGGTTTATTAGCACAATTACTGCATAGCCTTTTGAACACAGAACAACTGGTTCCCCTTCAGGGGCAAAAATAACTGTTAGCATTTCTCTCATTAGATAACCTGTGTAATGATCTCTCTGCTCTCTCTGTCTCTATACACACACACACACACACACACACACACGCACACACACACACACACACAGACAGGGCCGAAGGGTTCATGCCTACGATAAGACATCAGAGACAGTTTTGTTAATTGCTCCGCCGAAATTCCTGGCAGAGAGGAAGTGTTTCCATGACTGTGGCTCAGATGCCAGGGGGTCAGTTGGCGTTAAAAAAAACAATAGTCAGCCGTTTCAGAGGATCACAGGCAGATGATCCCAGGCCAAAAACAACAGTGGCTCTTCTGCCAAAGAAAAGCAATAATCAGGGGTCCCCTTTGATGCCCCCCGCTACCAGCGCTCTGTTCCTGGGGGAGAAAAGGCATTGACGTGAGCCCACGTAGGTGCCAAATATAAAATATATTAGCTGCTTTGGAATATCCTGCAATAGCTCCCTGTAGACCTGCTCTGGCCCGTATTTACGTCAAAATAGCTTTAGACACACGGCCAAGAGCAAGTACTGGGACAGTGGGCTAAAATTAGTTGTGTGTAGTGTGGGCTCATCAGGTTGTGGGGGTTCACCTAAATAAGACAAAAGAATTACTTTAGATTAGTTTCCTGGTCCAAATGATTATAGTTGTATATTATTTATTATTATTATTATTTTTATTTTTATTTTTTTTATTTTTATCCCATTGTTCTTTTTTCCTTTTGCTGTTTAACAAAAATACTCTTGTTTCCTTCTTGTTCTATGGTTTTGCATTTTTTTCTTACTTTGTTGGGTGCACAGATGACCTACGGTATTTGGTTTTGTTTGGTTCAGTTGACGTCCGCTGTATTGTTCACACACCTGAATCTGATGACTGGGCAAAAAAGAACTGCGAAGAAGCGGTTTGAACCAGTTTTTTCAATAAAATGGGCCAGTTTCACGTAGAGTGGTATACTGCATGTTCAAACCTACCAACTCTCTCTCTCTCTCTCTCTCTCTCTCTCTCTCTCTCTTTCTCTATGGGTGCGGTCAGTGTCCGTGAGTCAGATTCGCGTTGACTCACCATAAAAGTGAGACGGAGTATCGGCTTCATATTAAACGGCGGGGCTGACATCTTGATGCTGTCAAAGACTCTCCATTTAGTTCGTCCAAAAGGGTAAGTCATGAAAATGTCTTCACTCTGCTGACCAAGAAGCATCAACAAAGATATGCATCTATTTCCTGTTGGGATGGTTTCTATGGCAACTGTGTTCTTTAACAGTGAGTATTTCATATGTAATAGTAAAGAGAGAAAGGTATCTCGGGATGTCACATGACCACGGTACAGTACACGTCTCAGTCCCCGGATGTGTCTACCTCGATTTAGATGGTATGGCTGCATGTCATGGTTCGCCTTTATTTCTATGACACATTCAAGGCACTGTGAAAAAAGTCAACCACCTCCTGTTTATTGTATCCGGTCAATCAACGTAATGTTCAACGTCAGAGGTAACCTCAATCGTCACGGCGGGTTGGCTAACGATGTCGCAACTGCCACATGATGCTACAAAAATGTTCTGTGCTGTTGCAATAATATCGCGTGATGTTTGAGTAATGCAGCCATCCAGGCAGCTCCTCTTGACTGATGACTGACTGACAGACAGAAAGGGATCTGATGCATGGGGCTGCCCCCACTGGGCCTCACAGTAGGGGCTACAATACCTGTCCAGCCCCCTATTCCTTGAGGGCCTTTTACCATAAAATCACACTGATTATCCACGCATGGCCCACGGCTCAGGTTACTGAGAGTCACTGAGATTTAGGGCAGGATGTCTGCTAAAGATATAGTAAAATGTGTAAAGGCACTACCGGTTTTAATTAAAACCACGCCCTTTCTGCTGCGACCGCTTCCGGGACACGGAGGTGGCCGGGATAGGATGCCTTTTGGTTTACCCCATGGGGTCACCCAGTGGGCTCTCAGTAGGGGCAGGCTGTACCCCCGGCCAACACCTTTTCCCCTGGGCCTGAACTACTGTACCTGGTCAACTCTTGCCCTTACCTGCCCCTTTACCTGTAATTGTGTTGAGCGTGAGGGGGCTGCTTCCCTCCACGGACACTGGTCATGATCACGGTGATATTTCCCCGCTGGATCATTTAGGATTTGTCTCATTTAAAAGGGATCGTATTAAAGAGATACATGAGCAATACAGCTGGGGTGTGTTGCCGCTACTCCACCTCACGGGGCTGCCCCAGCGGGCCTCCCAGTAGGGGCTGCAATACCTGAGCAGCCACTTTCCTTGAGGGCCTTTAACCATAGAATCACAATGATTATTTATGGATGGCCCGTGGCTCAAGTTGCCATCTCGTGTTGCCAAAATAGAAAAAAAAAATTGTTTACCATATGTTATATTACCATGTTATGTTATTTCCCTGGTTGCATTTGGTGTCAACAAGAAAATCAGTCATTGCTTTTTAGTTGAACTGCAAAATTGCTATTTTGGAAGCCAATGCTGTCTGACAGAATACCTGTGTGTGTGTGTGTGTGTGTGTGTGTGTGTCTGTGTGTGTGTCCCTGTGCGTGAACCTTACCCTCCATCCCTCACCCTGTCGCCCCAACCTGTCTCCTGCAGCGGGAGAGGTCTCACACTGTGGAATGCCCGTTGCCGTTTAAGCTCCATTACTACCTGCTGTCGCTCTATTCTCCCTGCCCTCTATTGCCTGGGGTTCGTATTGGATGAGAGCCGTAAAGCCCTGTGTTTCATGGGGTTGGGTTTGGTGTAATTGGAGGGAGGCAGGCCCCTCATTCCCAGCACCGCGGGGGGCTACAATCACAGGCCTGCCCTAGCCTTTGGGCTGCTCTGCCAGGGGCTAAAGAGGGTCTAAAGAGGGCACCGCAAGGGACGATATCAAACAACCCCAAAGTCCCAGGATACGGCAAATAACACTGCAGGACAGGGAACACACACACACACACACAGTCACTCTGTCTGTCGGGACTTGTCTATTGCGGTGAATAAAGCATTGTGCTCTGTGGAGTGGCGTGCAAAAGGAGGGCAGTCGGAACTGAAAGGGTTGTTCTTGCTTTTTTGACCGGGGATTTACATGAGGGTGATATATGCCCCCCGTGACACATGAAGAAGGAAAAGATCTTAAAGGGGTATGAAGAAAGAAATCATTTGACATATACTGTCTTTTTCTGAGTAAGGATACTCCAATGATTCATTTTGTAGCTTTCATTGAGTTGGTTGTCATTGGAGATACGTGTGACAGTGGAGGGTGTGAAAGCAATTTCAACAGAACGGTGAAACATTTGCACTTGAGGTTGTTTTCATTCTCCAATTTTTAAATCACATGGCATGTATGCTGCACGTTCATTCAACAGATGTGGAGAGTATTTGAATCTGTATGTAAAAGATCATTTTTGAAAACTGTTTCTGAATCATCATCATTAAAAAAAAAATATAATATAATATATATATATATATATAATATATATAAAATATAATTTTTTTTTTAACCTTTAAATTGCAACTTTAGTTGACTGAATTGTCCGATGTGGAGATGAAGAGGTGAAGGCCCAAACAGGTAATGCAGGAAAACTCCAAGGCCATGGATCAAATATTTTGGTTGGTCGGTTTACACACATACACACACACACACACACACACACACACACACTTAACAGCCGACAACTCCACACGCCCCCTCATCAAAAAGTTGCACGGGCACCACTATATAACTTAAGCCCCAACTTGCCCCGCCACAGAAGGCCTGACTTTACATACACACCCAGTGATAACAAAGAGGCTACGACTCAGGATGTGTCAGCTGCTCGTCAACAGCGAGGGAGACAAAACCAACAGCAAACGTCGCCAATAATCCGTCGTGTGGAGATGAAGGTGTGTGAAGGAGTGTTAAAGTAACAGTGAGGTTACGACCAAAACAATATACTTTAAGAAGTGTCAATATAAAAGGGCAGGGTTCCCTCTGTGTGTACAAAGCTGAGCTTACACAGGAATACTGTGCGTGTGTGTGTAAGTGCATGAGTTTGTATGTTTGTGTGTTTGTACAGTATGAGCCTCTGTGTGTGTGTGTGTGTGTGTGTGTGTGTGCTGGGTGTGGATGGATGTTAAGCCTATTGGGAACTACAGTTGCTGAGAACAAAGCTCAGCTCGGGTGTCCATCAGGGCATGTTGGGATACCGCTGAGAACCGCGATGACAACGTCCGTGTCAGTTAACCCGCATTGTCACGAACAGAAAGTATGAGCCCGAATGACCGAGACCGCCCTTTGACCAGGTGACCCGGGTTTAAGCCCCCCACCCGCCCCCAATGATGGCAATGAAGTGCCCTTGAGCAAAACACTGAAGCCCTACCAGCTCCGGGGGTGCTGCTCCATATCTGACCTCTGACCTCCCTGTGAGAATTCATTATTTGTACCTTATGAACACGTTATGTTTCAACGTCTGACTTGGTCTGGTGTGTAAACCGTGACCTCCAGTCATGATCATCATAGGACAACAACACGTGCTGATGTTATCAACACGAAAAACCAGAGTTTAGTCACTCGATGCATCATTTTGTGAAATGGATCAGACCTAAAGTTATGAGTTCAAAACAGTTTCCAAAGTTTTGATGTGATTTCTTTGCCACGGTGAAACAATTCATAGAAGATGGTGGAAATTGTGGGTCGATGTTTCGTTTGGCCACCGTCTGTCGAACAGAAACAAAAATCATCACATATTTTCAGAAAAAAACATCGATTTACGGTCCTTGAAAGATCATATCCTCATATCCTTCATTTAGTATCATTAAGGTTCATGCCAGGCTAACAAGTTGGGTAAACGCTAAATAAAACAATGTGAAAACTGAGTTGGTCAACTTTACCCTCTCCTGCGTACTACTTAGCAGGTAGTACGTTGAGAATTTCAGGTACAACCACTCTTGTCACTCAGCTAACCTGTCTACATTCCCCCTGTCTTCATCTTCCTTCACCCCTCTGGCTTCAGGGCAATGATGCCTTTGAGTGCTTTTGATGATTGCGTAAATTACCACAGCAATCCCGTAACCAGTCTAAAATTCACTCTTATTTCCCTCCCACGCTTTATGTCATATGGAGGTGAACGATATTACAACAGCCATCACTCCCTCCCTCCCTCACCCAGCCAGCCTTTTTTTTATTCTCTCTTTCCGTTTCCTGACCTCATTCCTGTCATCATCCTTCTCTCTCTCTCGTTCTCCATCCTTCCCTCCTTCCTTGCACCTTAACTTTCCCCTGTCATCCCTCGCTACCATAAAGGACTGACGGTGGCTAAAACAACCGCCGTGCAGCCAGCTGTGAAAACACACGGAAATCCAGAGAAGAGTAGAAATACCCAGAGATAAGAAAGAGAGGAAGACAGAGAGAAAGAGCGGGAGGGTTTATCCATCTCACGTGGGAGGAAATGAAAGGCAGGTTGCTTTCGAGGAAGGCAGCGGAAGCAAGTTGAGATGAAGTTTGGCTTTGGTGCGGCTTTATACGTTTCCTGTCCTGATTTTTCTCCATCCCCATCACGTTCGACCGTTAGCTTCCATAAACGTCTTGACTCAGCCTGTTTGTTTGTCAGCGTGTAGCGTGTTAGCGTGTTAGCGTCTAGCGTGTTAGCGTCTTCCCTCATGGCTCCTATTAACCGCAGTAGAGCAGGAAAGGGCATCGCACGTCGCATCTGCACCGCATCAGTGTTTGCATTCTGTCTGTCGCGGTTTTGCCTTATGTTTGTTTATTCAAGAGTCAGATTGAACTGCACTTCCAATGCAGCAACAAAACTAACCACATAGCAGCGTGGTTTTTTGTCTTGAAATTGAAAATGACGATTTCATGCGGCGGTGCGCGGCGGGGATGCGTTGTGTCGTCTTGCATCATTTGACCTGTTTCTTTTACAGCGCTTCAAATGGAAACACAGAGAGACAAAAATGCTGAGCACATAATGAGAGCAAGAGGGAGATCTGTCACCCCCCACTCACCCACCCACCCACCCCCCTCCTCCCTGAGGACATCGTCCTCAGCGTGAAGGCCTCGTCATTGATAAGAATCAAGCCAGGTCTGGACCCGTTTCCACAGACAATAAAAAGGGATTCTAACCAATGACAGATTCTTTGGTGAACTGGTAAAGAGATCATTCCCACAACAAAATAACCCATCTTCGGAGTCGCACTGCAGAGGCGCGATTCCAATGATGACATCCCTTGAAATCCTTTTGAGTTTCCTCTCTGTGTTCCCCCTGACTGGTTATTGGCTCATCAGAGAGTAAGGTGCAATAAACCTGCTTCTCTGGCTCGGCTGCATTTTTTTTTTTTTCGGCCCAACGTTAAAACACAACTCAATCACTACTACTAGTTTTCACTCCGATAAGCAGCTGCAGCATACTAGTCACTCCACTACTGGCTTAGTTTACATACTGATTGATTGGATTGAAAGGTTTTTTTTTTTCATCTGAAATGAATTACCTTGAGAATTTGATGCTTTTTTTTGTCTTAGGTTACGGTTGGCTGAGAAAGTTCTGAAAATGTTTTCCATCTCCGTTGGTATGGCGTCACCTGTTGAAACCATGCTGCCCAATACGAATACTTGGGAATGTTTCATTCTTTGGATTACATTTTTTTCCCATCAAAGTTTGATTGACTGAGTTTTTTGATTCAAGGACTGACTGAGTGGCAGCAAAAGCAAAAGCTCTTCGACCTTCATTTCTGTGCTCTGACCGGCCTGGTGGTTTTTATGGGTGCATTTAGGGCATTTAAAGTGTTAAAGCCCTGCAAAAGGTTACCTGCAGGGTCATACAGAGCCACACCCACGTTAACCACCCACTCTTGCCGGGTCAATCTGAATTCCCATACACACACACACACACACGCACCGGTGTGTTCCCGGTCCGCCCTAGCTCCTTGATCATGTCCTGGGATGACAGTAATGATAGTGTTTTAGTTTAAGTGAGTCAGCGTTGGTTAACACCTCCCAGGAATTTAACCACAGGGGAAATTGACTGTCGAGCTAACACCTACAAGGACTATTAGTGATCTGTTCAAGCAAGAGGTCTGGCAATTTTATTTCTTCTCGTTGCCTCGCGGCTCAAAAGAAGCTGAGGAAGCTAAAAGTCTCAGGATTTTTGAGTTGAGAGGAACGTCGCGTTGACTGAGATCGGAGGCACCGGTATCATTGATGCTTCTCGATCAGGTCCCTGGGATAGCATTTGTTTTTTTAGTTGACGGAAGAAAGTGTGATTTTCTCTCCTGGCACACCTCACAACGCCTACAGGGAAAATGACTGCAAAACTGACAACAACATAAACGTCCCTTGATTCATTTTAGGCCTGAAACTCTAAATTAAAATGGGTTTTTTTTGTTTTGTTTTTGTTATACTGAACTCAAAGCCGGTGGTATGATCAGCACTTGCCGATCATGCCACAGAGGACATCAATTAGAGGGGTCACGTTGAGTCTAGCCACAGGGGAAACTAACTGTCAACCTGTGTGTGGTGTGTGGTTTAAATAGACTGAGTGGTATGCAAGTATTTGAAACAGTTAACGATTTTTTTTTTTTAGATATACCTTTTTTTTTTTTCTGGCTAAGATCCTTAGCATTATCTTGCATTTGATGCAGATAATGTACATTGTCTTCTGAAATAATTTGAAATCAAAACACCTTTCTGTCTTCACACATTCATCTACCACATGATCAAACAATAAGAATACACATTTTACCCCAAACTTCCATGGTTTCAAAATTGAAAAAGTGATTATTGGCAACCTTTAGAGCAATTCAAATAAATTTTATTGGAGGAGACAGATTCTCAGATACCCCAGATACACCAGATACCCATTTGCAGTGTCACTCAACTCACCTGTGGCAGGTTGCAGGTGCCCACATGGTAGAAATGAACCAATTATCAATTTCAAAGTGATAAAATGATAAAAATGCTGGTGTAACGGGGATAATTGTGAACGTGGTGAAGAGAAACGATCTGTCTGAGGATGTCAGAAGCGTTCACAAGGCTATCAAGCCATCTGTAGAGCCAGGATCTAGAAACCTGGGTGTCATTCTGAACAGCATGTTACGTCACTCATACAGTCTTGCTTAGAAACACATCACCAAAACTCTGCTTAGAAACACATCACCAAAACTCTGCTCTGTTTTATCTTTCCAAGACATCGAGAAAATCATGCATGCTTTTATCTCATCCCTACACACCTGCCTCAGTCAGGCATTTATGAAGAGGTGATTGTGCTTTCCCCGGTTGAATGTTTTAAGCAACGCCTTAAAAAACACACCCTTTATTTCCTGGCTTTTTAACGATGTTAGTCCGTCTATTTCGTGTACGCTCTTATCTGTGCGTCTTTGTTTTTTTTTTACGTTGAATACACGTTGATGTGTTCAACAATGAAGTCAGTGTAAAGTTAAGATTCATGCTGTACAAAATACATTTTCACAAACTCAAACACACATGCTGGAAGCAGAAAACGGAAACGTGGAAAGAGGGCATGATGGTGGATGTCATCGCCGGGAGGGACTCAGTACTCTATCTGGCTCTGACAAAGGCACCGCCTCTCTCGCCATCTTCCAAGTCTCTCTCTACAGGAAGTTCCTCTCAACATCAGATATTGTGCGTATATTCATTTTGCATTCCAAAAATATATATAACAAGACTAATTAAGAACATAATGTGTAAATATAACATATCATATTATAAGCTGAATGAGCCAAACGTCAGTACGAAGGTCTAAGAGGATTGACAGTCATTCAGTTATAGCCTTGTGGAATTTGTGTCTGAATCTAAGCACCATCTTATATTATATTATCCTGCTCAACTGGTTCCAACAATAGATGTCAATTGTTGGAACTGATCTGACAGGTTTTAAGTATTGGGTGTGTATAGGGTATCCTTTGTCTTGATACAGGATACATAGGGTTTACCGTTTTCTTTCTTCTCTTTTGTTTCCTGTATTGGAAACTGTTGGAATTGATACAATCTAAATATAGATGGTAGTCCACATTGGGTCAGAACTTCATTCATTCATTCCTATGTTATTTTTATGAGCAACATTAATTAACTCTCCAGAAAAATTGCATCAAATTCAGTTGCGCTTTGTCAAATCAACAAAACCTTTAGATAAAGACCTTAATTGAGCCTCCGAGCCTTTAGTCGAGTATGCTTGTGAAAAAGTAAGCAAACAGTATATTTCATTACATGCTGGGGACTTTTTACTGACTGACAGTTGCTTATTTTCCCACGTAGAAACCTGTTAAGCCCATATCTACCCGGTAACCTGATACACAAAGTCAAGGAAATAATTCTCCTAATTGCAGGAAACTGAACAGGAACTGTATTATCATTTATTCTTCATCTGTTCAGGTTAATCTCATCGTGATAAGAACTCAAGTTCATGATCAGTCCTCCGTGTCTCCCGCAACGTGGTCTGCTGCTTTGAATGAGACCAAATTTATATTTCCCACACAGTCCTGTCTCCGCTGTTCACCTCAACCGTGGAGGTGGGAGGCGGAGGGAAAGCCCCCTGGAATCCCCCCCCCCCACCCTCGTTCCTGTGTGGCCCGTGAACCCCAGTTCAGGAGGTCTTCAACCTCCTAAACCAGGGACCCGACATGAGTATATTCTGTTTCACCAAGGGCACCCACAGGGCTCATAAACTGTGTTTCCACCTCACTGACAAACTTTTGAAATGTCGCAAAAATGCCGTCGATTTGAAGGGAATAAATTGGCTTCCTGAATGTCGGGAAAAACAAATCCACAAAAAAAAAAAAAGGAAAGTCTTTCAACGATGGATTAGTAGTGGGCAAATTGTTGTTCTTTCCTGTCAGCCAGTGTTGGCCGTCTTTCATGTAGAGACAAAAACGAAGAACGGCAATATTTTATGCACCAACAAATGTCAATTCAACCAAAATGGAGATTTACATGAGTGGTTTTTGTCAAGGTTGTTGCATTAATGGCTGATGTTAAAAAATGATGATGGAAGTGACAGCGTGTTTTGCATTTCTGGAAGCTTCTAGTGGACAGAAAACACGAAAGCCGCTTTTGAACTGTTGCACAATGAAATTGACCCAGCCATTCCAAGCCTTCATCATTATTTATTTCCATCAAAATGTATCGCTATGTATCTTTCTTGACGAAAAACCTGAGCATAAAAACCTTTTTGCGATATTGAGGAAATATTATTGTATTTTGCCATGTTCTCTCCATTTCTAATTCAATATATCATAATAAAAAATTTTTTTAAATACTTTGATGGAAACCCAGCTTTTGAAATATGCCATTACTCTTCATGTTATGTTATGTGGAGAGTCAAGAGAAGGCCATGAGCCATTTTACTATAGATGGCAAAAACCTCTGAGAGCTACAAGCGCTCTGCCAGCCCACATCTCTCTGTATTATATTATATAGACAGATGTGGAGAAGGGCTATAGAAAATATACTTAAAACATCATTTCTAAGTATTTGAAAATTATTTAACTGACCCAAAATAAGGACTCTTTGTGGCAAGGAGCTGCTTAATGAAAAAGAGAAATAATTCAGCTGTTGGCTAATTGTTTTAACATCCTTTATCAGGTTTAAAGAAATGATGTTACAGAATAGCATCGCAGCTTACAGTCTAGAACATGATAATACATTAAATATCTTGAGGAAATCTTCAAAATGAAATTCTCTCCTTCACTTAACTTTTATAGACTTGTACTGTCAAATGAAAGGCCTCTCATCGTTGCCACAACCTTCTCTTGACACGTTGTATGAACCGAGACAATGTGTACCAGACCAGACCAGGCCAGGCTAGACCGCTAACTAGCCCCCGTTGGCTCAGTTTAATAATCTGAGGCTAACTGATCAAGACAAGCCAGAATGGAGGAAAGAGACTGGATCCCCTAGCGGCCAGCCGGAACTACAGTGGGTCTGTGTGTGTGTGTGTGTGTGTGTGTGTGTTTCCCACAGTGGAGGAAATGCCTCCCCTCTGGAGACTATTACCCAGCAGCACCATTAGCATTGGAAGACGGAAACCATGCCGCGTTTGCCTTCCCCACTTCCTCTTGACGTGGAAATACGACGCCACGAAGTTAGAGAACATAGACAGACAGACAGAGAGAAGGAGCGGGGGGGGGGGGGAGGATCACAGAGACATCAAGTAAAGAAATTGTGGACAGCGGTGTTGTTCTCCTCATTGTTCTCAGCTAAGTCAACCCTGGCTCTCACTGGCTGAACATGTTTCAACACTTTTACACAGCTGAACGCCAAAGAGCGGGATGAACACAGTTTAGAGAGATTTACTGTCTCTGTGAAACCAGCCAGTCAACCAGTAAACCAGTCAGTAAGACAAACCCTTACTTAGCCAGAAATGAAGCTAGCCAGCCAGAAAGGCGGGGTCTAGTATCACAAAAACATGACACCACTAAGATCCTCAGATAATAATCCAAACTTTTCAATATATGAGATGGACATGATGCAAAGATTTCCTCCTCACGAGTCAGAAATCGAGCTGGGGCCAAAGGAGAGGAGATGGGTAGTGCCCAAAAACCCTTAAAGGCCACTTAAGAATGACGTTCTTCAAGATGTTTTGCAAGTAAATGTAGTGTGGTTGAACTGAACTCGTTAAATTGAATGAATGTCAAGTACTGGCCCCGTATTCATAAGAGTCAACTCTCACCTCGTTCTCACATATTTCAGAATTTGAACTGTGCGGTTGCGAGTTTCCTCATATCAAGTAACCTGCCATGTGTTAGAATAGGCAGAAGTGAGGTCAACTCCGGCTGCCTATTCCTTGTTAATCAAAAGACCTGGTGTCCTACCAAGGTGTGGTTATACCTGCAACTAGAAGATTTGGCTTGGCTAGGCTTCCACCACATGAGTCATTTACACAGAGGCATGTGCACGTGTGCGTTACACATAATATACTACACGTATCATCTCATAGCAGCATCCCCTGAGTGGTCCAGTATCCCTGCATGAACCACTGACCGTACACAGCTGTTCAAACCTGACTCTGTACTGTAGCAGTAGCCGCCACTGAATCACTGTCTCACTCACACTCAACATCACACTGAACAATAGCTGCAAACCAGTGACTAACCAATACAACACTCATCGTGTTAAAATGACAAAGGTTGAGGTTGGAGGTGAAATGGAGAGAAAGTGTGTGTGTGTGTGTGTGTATTTGGGGTGTTTTTCTGTTGCTATAATACATTATTACGCAATCATTTGAGTTTTGCAAACTCCGCATGAGCCATTAGCGATCCCAAAGGCCTTCCATTTTACTATTAGTGATAATTGTACCTGTTATTAAGGAGAACTTTAATCCTTAATCCACTCTATCTACAATGAAGAAATGTGGGACATGCTACCTGAGCCTTTTATAACACATTATCCCCTGCACTGTTAGAGTTACGCATTCAAACACACGTAATTTCTAACAGGTGTCGGATGAGGTTTGAATGCTATCTGGTAAAGCTAACATCAGGAGGGAGATATGAGTTTGGGCCGCAGGCCAAGAATGATGATGGACTTTGTGATAAGTGTTGATTCTTGTTGCACCTGCAGAGTGTGGACAGCAGAGCAAACAGAGGAAATGGAGTGCTGTTTGCCAGCAGACAGAGCTATTAATTTCATAACTTCAGATAGCGTGTGACGATGCCTGCATGACGCTGCACGTCAACTACAGAAAGGGTTGATGGGATGGTGCACCGTACTGTAAACCTTTTGATTTTGGTTGCTTTCCATTTGTGTTGATTGATTAGCAAATGGTAACTGCCTCTGTTCTCTGTAAATTACGGGCACGTTTATGTGATTTATTTTCAAATATTCTGGGTGTACTATCCCCTTTCTTGGTTCTCATACTTGCTTGTGGCTAATCGCTAACGGCTACTTAGCATTCTATCAGAGCTATCTACCGGACTCTCGGATGATTTTGGTGCAAATCCTCAGGATAGACCTTGGGTAAGGTGACCAATGAACCAAACTTCTACAACACTGGTGTAGTGGTGTAGTTTATGACCTCATATTTTACCGTATAAATCCAGTATGTCTATATAATAAACCCTCAAACGTATCTACTTCCATTTAGTTGACATTTCATGACATTTCTTACCATGATGACGTCACCTGACCTTGCTCTCTTACCACTTTCTCCATGTGCTCTCCTCCATCACATATTCAGAGCAATTAATTGATCTTCCAAAATCTGCGACCCTGTGATGAATCTTGTGCACGGTCGCCTAGAAACAAGGGGTAGTGTATCTTACCCACTGGCTCAACTTACCCCACTCTCCCCTAATATTTCGCCAGAGTTGGTGTTGGCTTTATGTCAAGCATCAAAAGTGTCGATGAAAGACATAGAGTAGATGCAGATGACATGACGGATCTTCTTGTTTTAATCGTTTGTCGACTGGCGAGAACACCAGCTAGACGGGGGAGAGGGAGAGGGGGAGGCGAGCATGGGAGGAATGACACGGCAGAGAAAATGTACACGCCACAGGGCAGAATCAAACCGGGTTGATTTGTAAAGTACACCTCCTTCACTCCCTCCTGTCTCTATCTGTCTCTTGTTCACAATCATTTATGTCGTACAAAAAATCAGTTACTCCCCTCTGGCTGTGGTTACACTTGTCATCTTGATTTTTGAGATTTGACTATAGATAGAATATATTCTTAACTCTTGTGGCTGTATGTTATTTAACTCGCCTCTCCCTCTCTGTCTCTGTGTATTTCTTGTGTGCACATTTTGGCTAGACTGCACCGCAGATCCCAATGTGAGCGTTACCACTTCCATATCTTGCCCAGCAAATATTTTGACGTTGAATAAATGTTGATACAACGGGCCGGCGTCGGCGTTGAAAACTGATGTAAATAAAGCGCCGAAATGAAAGATGGCGGCTGCACCTGCATCGCTTTGTGAAAACGGGAGGAAAATATGAGTTTAAAACTTTACTACGCTGCCGTAATATCATATTGTGAATATATGTTGTGCTTGTTTGGGGTGCTCAATTCCTGCACCCGTACATCAAATGCTAGCTGGTGGATGAATGCTAGCAATGTGCGCAAAATCAACCGTGTACATATTTCGGACAAATACACACATGCGCAAAGATGTTGATGCACAAGAAATGAGCAATCCAAGGTGTAGCTGTACATGATATAACATCCTGATCTAGATGACATGCGATCAGCCAGCTATTTCGCTATGAGCTATTTCAACGTTAAGCTACATTACACACATGAGAACAAGTTAGCATCAAAGTGTGTATTACCAGCATGTATGTGCATGTACATGTGTGTGTGTGTGTGTGTGTGTGTGTGCGTGCTTGCTTGTCTATATCCGCGAGCGTGTACATCCCTGTATGTACTGAATTTGTGTGGGAATGTGGATAAAGAGAAGGAGGCAGAGAGAGAGAGAGAGAGAGAGAGAGAGAGAGAGAGAGAGAGAGAGAGAGAGAAGAGATGTGCAGCCGGTAGCTGTACAGCTTGGAGCTGTGTGGCGCCATTCCAGTGTATTCAGGCATGCTGGGTTATGGACAAACACACACACACACACACACACACACACACACACACACACACGCACACACACAGGCAGGCATGAGTCAAGGCACGTATTGCCGATTCCCTTGGGGCAGCAACCACAAACTGGCTCCCTAATGCAAAGAGGAAGCGCCGGGTCTTGCTCCTGGGCGACTTCAAAAGGCCCCAGATGGGACGCTTATTTGCCAAGGGAGATTTTCTATTTAGATGCTATTACACTGGTGGCACCACCGCAAGCGCTATCAAACATCTACGGGTCGCGAAGCCCAGAATGGGTTCTTCTTTTCTTTTTTTTTGTCTCTCTCTCTCTCTCTCTCTCTCGCTCGCTCACACATTAATTTTTCCGCTGTTTTTGAAGTCTAAGTATACACTCCATGCATGCCTGGCATAGCTCGCCAACGTCCAAATGGCATAAACGCCGACGATAACTCAACAGTCACTTTGTTTGTCTTGCGCTTTGATATGCATCTCCACGCTGTGTGTGTTTTTGTTGCAATCTGACTTTTCCAGTGATTCATGTCCTGTCAAACCGTCTCTCTCTCTCTCTCTCTGTTTATTTGAGTAATATTTATGTCTGCGTCGTCAGTTGCTGCTCTTAATGAAGGATGATTTGCTTCCATATATGATTAGAAAACAGCAGCATCAATTACAAAATCTTTCCTCAAGTGTAAGCAAAACTACTTTGGGCTACAACACTACTGTAACGTGACTATCATGCCGACAAACTCAGAGTGTGTGTGAGTCTTCCCATGCTCCATCATTATGTCTGCTCATAAACATTATTGACTGATAAGGAAGAGGAGACGTGATGAGTCTACACACACACACACACACGCACACGCACACACGGGCATGTACCCGGAATAAGAAATCTGTCTGGTCTGTCTTGGAGGATTATCAGATCGGTTGGAGGACAGGCAGAAATACACACACACACACACACACACACACACACACACACACACACACACACACACACACACACAGAGATCATCTTCTTATTACCATACCTGTACATCCGGGTAATTGTTCAATTGCAGCAGTTCACCAAGTTCAACAACGGAAAGGAGTCAAGGGCAAATATTACATTATAAACAAACACACACACAGACACAGACAATGAAGACAATGATAGACTCCATTGATAATATCTAATGCTGCTATCAGGTTCATATGTACATATTTTAGGAGTGTAGAGTGCCTGCTCATCGTACTACAACATCATGTGGAATATGTTGGTCCACATGATTCCTCACTTTCACAAGTATGTGCACGCCACCGGAGGCATTGGAGAACAGGATCAGCGAGCGCCCGTGGCACCCTTGGAAGCAGGTAGGGATTCACTAACCTGCAGAAAGTGCACAGCAAAAAAAAAAAATGTGACTGTAACTTGTGTTTAGTTTAGTTTCGTTAACTTTAGTTTGAAAATCGGACTTTTGTTCAATAAGTTCAGAAACGAGACAGACTAAGGCAGATCGCTGCGATGGCGATGCACTTGATTCCAGAAGTGAAATGATCTCACACAATTGGCAGATTGTTTTTACCTGTTTTAATTTTTAAAAAATTAACTCAACACCAGATGAAATGACTTGTTCAGATGGATATTGTTGTACTGTAAATTTTGAGAAAGATGGGCTGTTGCAGGGGATCAAAACCTGTGATCCTGTGAGCCTCAAGGCAGTCTCTTTAGCATTCCTGCAACACTGTTTACAATGCACTATGGTTAGGGTGCAATACACTGCCCTCCGGTGGTTCGTATCAGCAGTGCACATTCTTCCTCATAAACAACTTGTGTGTATTGGTGACAATGGGTCATTCAGTCATTTCACCATCATTCCCACAGCGTAGAAGATCATCAAATCACCAGTTCACAGTCGCTGTGTAACAAGCAACGCATATATGTGAGTGCGTGCATGACACACACACACACACACACACACACACACACACACACACACATGAAAACATTACGTCACTCCGCGCACGTGCAGACAGACCTGCCGTGGCCGCTTGCCTCCTGTTTAGATTACCATCAGCGCTCATTGTCCGACGTATCAGGCTGTTTGTTGGGACCGACTGCCCCCGCCCTCTGAGGGACACACTCCCTGGGTCTGAATTGTAATTGGTCAACGAGCAACAACAAAAAAAAGCAAATGTTGTTCGATACAAACGGATGGGTTTGAAAAGGTAAAAAAAAAAATCAGGTGATGTCATGTCGTTGGAAAAGAAAAAAGGTTTCGCGGGCGTTGCCGAAGGGTCACGGGGGACAGGTGATGTTTACTGATAGAGCCAGAGTCAGAGAATGATGCCAGCGACATACAAGCATCGTCCTCCTCACTCAACGCTCAACGTCAGAGTTAACATACATAGTTTGCCTAGATCATTTGACAGTATCTACTGTACACCACCCGAGGCCACCTTTCAAGCTGGAGTGATGCACAGTACTGTACTGCAAAAGACACGACAGCGCACGTCACACGGGTGGATGCAGTTCAACGCAATGTGATGCTCAACGCTGTTGAGCGGCTGAATGAAGATAAGATAAGATAAGATAAGATAAGATAGACTTTATTGATCCCGCCGTGGGGAAATTCACGTGTTATGGCAGCTCACAACAATAGAAAACAGAAAACAGAAGACGCCTTCGTTTGTTGTAACGCTAGGCACAATATAATCACCCCCAGAGAAAGACTGGGTGTGAGAAATACACAGCGTTCTGCTTTCAGGAACACACACACACACCACGCTCCCTGCTAATTGCTAACACTCTAGCGCTACTGTGTACAGAGCGTTGAGTGGATACAGCAGAGTCCTTTATAGGAGGCACAAAGACGAGGATAGTAAAATACATAATGGGGAGATCAATAAATAAATGCTTGTCGAATAAAATAAAATGTAAAAAAAAACATAGGAAACAACACAAGAGTAAAAGAGACAGAAAACAAGTGTATGTTGAGGTGTAACTCCCAGGTTTCCCAGTCGTTGAGCCTGGACAGCCTGCACCAGCGTTGAAAACCCACGTACATTCAGTAACCTAAAGAAAGCTGACACGACTGCTGGTTTTACGATGAAGTCTTTACTGTGCCGTGATGCCGTGCGGTCATCGTTTTGTGCATGTTGAGGTTGAGGCTGAGCTCGGCGACCTCCTGCAGGTCAAGCGCTCGCTGCGTGCCGACAGTTCTCACCTCTGCTGACTCGTCTCTGTTTGACAGCGAGACGGAAATCCTTTAGGACAGCCTCAGACTCAACGCCCATCTCTACGTGGAACACAAGCACATATACACACACACACACACACACACACACACACACACACACACACACACACACACACACTCCCTTCTCATATGTCATCTCCCTCCTTTGCTTTCAGTACCAGCAGGTTTTGATCACAATATTTCACTCGCATCCATCTCCGATAAGGGGATCGAGTTACAGACACATATACACACACACACCAATACATAGACACACATGCACACACGCACATATACACACACACACACACACATACACACAGGCAGGCACACACATCCATGATGAAGGGCTTTGGTTACACACACAGCCTGATGCAGCTCCATCAGCGAAGAAGGACAAGCTTTGAAAAGGCTCCTCGTGTGTGTGTGTGTGTGTGTGTGTGTATACCAAACACACACACACACACACACACATGCATATGCCCCCCATAGTGCGAGAACAAGTGTGTGATCAAAGCCAACAGGTCTGTCTTCCCTGCAGGTCACGGGGGGTGACAGACAGAGTGACAGGGCCACGGATACTGATCCTCAGGCCGCGATGCACAGACGATTTTCCGCCCATGCAGAAGGGACGATGACAAACCTTTCAGTACACGTGGTCCCTCGAGACCCCCCCCCACGGCCCCCCGCCGCCATTCACTCAGGTTCAAAAATACACAGTGGTTGTCCTGTTCGCTAAACTCAATTTTGCCCCACTTGCCATCTTATTAAGCACTGAATGTCCCAAGGTTTCAAGGTCAGGGTGGTAGTGCGGTTGTTTGATCTGCAAATCTACACTGTAAAAAATGTTGTATTTAAAAAGTCATTTAAGCTAGCAGTGAGTTTTAAAAATCTTATTTTTTTAATATAAGTAAAATAAGGTGAGATGATTTCACTTGTTTAAAACGCAAATCAACTTGTTCCAAGGATTTTGCTGAATCAACTCATGTTAGCTTGATAGTTTGATCCTTCCTAACGTTCTCAAAACAGGTGAAGCAGCACTGGAAAATAGGTTAATTTATCTATATACAGTATATATCGTATCTAGCATATATATCTATATATATATATCTTAAGCAATGGCAGATGTTTTCACTTGTTTTAAGAAAAATAACATTTCAAGGTTCTAATACTTGAGGAAATGACATGTTAAGGTGGATATTTTTGCAGTGCAGTTACAAGTTGCTATTAAATGATAATAGCAGGATTTCCAGCTCATCTTTTTCTTCTACTTCATTCTGTATTCACCTGAAGCACTTTGTGTTTGCCTTGCCTTGTCCGGGACGTCCCGCAGGACACCAAATGTTCTGCGTGGCTAACGGGTCGTATTAAAAGTGTAGAAAAGAAATGAGGCTTATCAGCACTGCGTTGGATATGTATTGAGTAATAAAGACAAATACTGTATAGTATTCATATGGGAATATAGCCTCGGACCACGTTACGTAACCTGCACCGGTAACGGAAGAGGGCGGAGCTTGTAGAACGATTCACTTCTGATAGAGGTGAAAGAAAATGAGGATCCCGTCCTGGAGAGAATCCAACCTCGTCTGTCTGGAAGTCCTCCGGGGCCCGGAGAGACCCCGGGGTCATGCGTGTAGTGCGTGACCCCGGGGTCATGCGTGTAGTGCGTGACCCCGGGGTCATGCGTGCAGTGCGTGAGGATGGAGAGAATCCCCTGCTGTCTGTTTGCCTTTCTGCTCCGGGGCACCGCCGAGTCGACCGGCAGGCTCGGCTGAACCTGTCTGACAGGATGGATTCCTGGCCTCCACCTGCCCTGCCATTCTTCACTCCCTCGGTTTGGATGTAATTCAAGGTCTTCACACCCCCACCCCCCCCCCCCACCCATATTTACATCTGTTTGATGTCATTCTCTAACCCCTCCCCCCTTCACTTCAACCCTGATCCTCTACTCCTATTAGATGTCTCTCTTTTCTTTCTTCCTCCACAACTTCACCCCAACCCACACACCCATGTTTTTTTCCTCACCACATCTTCCTCTCCTCCTCTGCATCCCTTTCTCCCTCTTCCCATCCTTCCCTCCGTACCCAGCGCCCTGGTTATACGTGAGGGCGGTTCGAGGCCTTCCTTCTCATATCCGTAACGTTACTGACGCCTCCTTCGTGTGCTCGGGCCAGGGTGCATGCTGGGGCAGAGAGAAGCCCTACAGTATACGAGGCTGATGATTTCCTGATCGTGATTCCACCGTGTCAACTCCGCTTACCTCCCGGCGTGTCACACACACACACACACACACACACGCTCATACACACATTTCCTGATGTTGCTTGCAACCACCTCCTGCAATGTCTGTACACGTGGCTTACACACACACACACACACACACACACACACACCTTCCCAGAAAAGGCCAGAAAAGGTAGGTTAGGTTGACTGAACGTGCTCATGAAGATGATCTTTTTGAAAGGCGGAGCAATTTGACTGGCTGACTTTAATCAGTTCCTTTCAAAAGAAAGAAGAATAAAAAAAACCTCAGTACCCCGGGTAGATCAAATCAAAGAGAGGACCGTCATCATTTTTAATGCAACTTAAACATTAAAACCATCAAAATCACCACAGAAACATGAATAGCCTCTCTAAAACCTCCTCCATTGTCCGAGGCAACAAAAGCCATTGTTCGCGACAATGCACAAGTCGTCCCTATATGGAGAGACTATCCCTGTGAAAGGCCGGCTGACTGAGGGCTGCCGGTATCAAATACACCGTTAACACTCCGCACGTCAAGCCCTGGGTCATCGGATCCAGAGGATAAATCACTAAATCACGCCACAATGGCCGCGGACTGGGCTCATTCACACATGGCCACATGAAAAGGGAAGGAGTGAAAGAGGGAAGTCTGACTTCCAGGGCTCCGGCCAGCCAGACAAAAGGCCTCTGAAGCAGCACTGCCTCGGGACACAAAAATCATATGACACTGGCGCACAGGAAATCACCCAAATTGTCCATTGTCTGGGACAGCATCAAAATCCCTCGGCCTCCACGCAAGAGAGGAGAGGGGGGGGGGGGCTGAGGAAAAAGAGGATGGGAGACTAAATGATGGCGTGTTCACACCGTGGGGGAGGCCGGACCTGACATCTTGGAACGATTGGTTCCCACTTTTACAGCTCGGTCCTGTTCCAAACCGTAAGAGAGGCATCGGTGAAATAGAACGAGACAAATGAGACCGTCCGTTGTCCATTAACCATCACTTCAGATCCCAATAGAAGTGTGTGTGTGTGTGTGGGGGTAACATGTTTAACAGTATACTGGTTTGAGACTCTGTATGTGTGTGCATGTGTCACGACAATCAACCTCCCATGAACATGAAAAATGAAAAATTCATATTTGCAAGGCAGACGAGGATGATGATCCGTCCTCCTGTTGTGTATCGGCACATGGCATATTGTCATGTTGATTCTCTTCAAGGGAGAGGTAAACCTTTTTATATCACCTTTTTAGATTTCTTCAGACAAACAGTCACAAATTCCTGTTATCCGCAAATACCCGTTGTTGTCTCCAGCTTCACAGTTTGGACGAGAATGACTCTATAAAGAAGCGGAGGATTTTGCATCGATACAAAACAGGCAGCCTGGAAATAAAAAAGCACAAAAGCAAAGGAGCATTTTGACTTTTAGAAATGGATTTTATTCAGGGGACTGCACTGAGACAACAAGGCCAGTAGTATCAGTGTTAGGTCATGTATCTTTGATATCGCGTCTCAACCCCAAACCTCACGCCTGGAATTGATCTCTCACGTTTTTGGAAACTTGCAAAGTCTGGAGCAAAAATGTATTTTTTTTGTTTTTTTGTTTTTTTTGCCTGGGGATCCTGTTTCCTGGGGGATCCTGAGTTTCTGTAGGTGGCGCTCTTTCCTTTGCCCGTTCGGTGTCATGTGACGTGTTCCAACGTGATCTGGAGATGGTGGCTTTCAAAAACCAGTCTTTCCATCCATCTGCCGCTCCATCCCACTCTTCAGGGTTGTATTTGAACAGGTGAGTACAGTCAGAGAAAGACAGGCAGGCAGGCAGAAAGACAGGCAGGCAGACAGACAGGCAGGCAGGCAGACAGCCAGCCAGGTAGCGCCTGAGGCCACACAGGTCCTCATCTGTATCCCCTCCCCCTCTCATTCATTCCTCATTTCGTCCGTCTCTCTCTCTCTCTCTCCGGGAAACAACCACCGCGACACCTTCTTCTACTTCGTTTCCTTCTCCCGTTGTTTCCCCCTCTCTCCCTTCCCCGAGTCGTTGCCATTGTCCAAAACAATTGTATCTCTGCGGGTTTTGTCTTGGGATTTCCTTTTCGCTGTCATCGATACGGTCGCCATTGTGTCTCTTGTGTACAGAATGTGCCGAGATCTGGGGCCGACCCACTAAAATTGCAATGTAAAATGTCAGAAATGCTTCACTTGATAGGGTCTGAGAGCAGCCACTGTGTTCTGGTGTGTGTGTGTGTGTGTGCGTGTGTGTGTGTGTGTGTGTGTGTGTGTGTGTGTGTGTGTGTGTGTGTGTGTGCGTGTGCGTGTGCGTGTGTGAAAAAGTGCAAGCAGCAGTTATTCAAAGACACAGAGATGCCATAAATGAAGGTGACACAAGGCCTTTGTTCCACTTCACTTGTTGGAAATAGACAGTTAGCCAGGTAAAGCAACAGACAAGAGCAAAGTATGGCTTTAAGTGCCATTTACAAGAGTGTTTTAAAGTTCAAACATAGGAAAAAAAATCACCTTCTGCACCACCTTACTTCATAAAAAAACATTATAAACCATAATGTGCATGTGAGTGCAATCGTGAGGCTGTGTGTGTGTGTGTGTTTTGTGTGTGCGTGTGCGCCCTCCGGTGGCCGGTTTGGTGCAGACGAGACGACTTCAGTTCAGCTCTGTTCAGTTTCAGTGTCCTTGAGCAAGACACTGAACCCCTACCAGCTCCAGGGTGTGCTGCTCCGCTGCTGGCTGACCTCTGACCTCCCTGTGGAGGGAGGATAAGCAAAAGCAGAACCAGTATCACCTCATGAATCCTGGTTTCTTAACCGACACGATAGTATTTGTACCCCCCCGTTTTCTGGCAGACTACCTCTTAAATTAAAGACTCCTCAGTTCATGACGTAGGGAGTCAAACGCATTTCTTGCACGGCTCTCGAATCCATTCGCCGCCGTCGGACAGCGCCAAAGAATCGAGTTAGCTCAAAAAATCGTCTTCCCACACGCCGCTGCAGAAGTAGTTCTCACAGTTCGCTTCAAAGTGTACTAAGTAAAGTCCTTCTTAAACAACCAACGTGTTTCTGTGTGTGTGTGTGTGTGTGTGTGTGTCGGTGCGTGGGTGTGTGCGTATGCTAAAGCAACACGGCTACAACCCGACAACCTAAGCCACGCTAAACCTCCTAGCATTGTCTCGCCGTTTGCCGGAGTACGAGCGTGAAGTTTACCTTTTGCTTGTAACGATCTTGACAACAATAGCGGCCACACCGGACTCTTCCCCTTTTGCAAACGGAGATCTCAGCCGTTGGGCTCCTTGCCATGGATCAGCCGCTGTCACACAGAAGTATTAGCGTCCAATCACTGAAGGATAATCCGTAGGGAAGTTTAAGTAGGGGCTCCAGTGTAAACTGTCTATATGAGTTGAGTTTTGAGTGTTTGGACAAGCTGCGTGGAAACAAAACACTCTATTATCCTTCATTCTCAAGGCTGAAGGATATCCTGGACCGAACTGTGGCAACGTTTTTCATGTTGAAGATCTCCAAAATGGTACGCAACTGGCCACAGACTTTTATTTTGATGAGATTGTGCCCCACCAACCTCTGTCCTAGAAGATTTTTGTTAACCTATAGATATGATTTTGTTCATTCATTTCCGGATTGCACTAATGTGAACGAGACACGAGCGGCGACTGGCTTTGCTGAAGATCTCTCGGGACCCTCACGATGACCCTCGTAACGGGGGAGGCGCTTACTTCTGTCTACCACCTTTAGATGAGTTCAGTCTTTGGTGATTGAGAAAAGCGCCATGCAAACAAAACCATTACCTTACAGTGTGAAAACCAAGAGGCTCGGGACAGATAAGCGGTGAACGCAAACAAGCCCCCCCTCCGGTTACCAGCGTTGAAATCCCCTTGGGTCAACCTGGACAGAAGTCTGGCTTTGTTGACACTGCAGAACATATTAAGACGGACTAACATGAGCAGGTGTAGACTGGAGTGAGCTGGATCAATATTGAAATATCACATCCTACTCCGACTCGTGTTTGCTTTCCTTTAACTGTGCGCGCCACGGGATCTGGGAGCCTTATTTATTAGTGTGGCTCTTTGTCGCGGCGGCCGGACAAAGACGTTCGAGTTGAAATCGCTTGACTTTGAAAGCGAGGCGGCAGAATGGGCGACGTGCGAGCTCGCCTGACGCCACGCCAGCCGTTGGGATGGAAGTGGTTTCGGGGGCCTTTCTTCCTTCTTGACTTCTGGACTTAAAGGGTAATTCCGGGATTTTTCAACCCGGTCTCTATGTCCACAAAATCACCTATCTTACCACATAATAGATCCCCGAAGTTTGGGAGCTGCTCCGGTCCATCGGCTCAATCGGCAGTCGCGTAACGGCGGCTCAATGGCGGTAACGTAATCCGTATGGGCAAATTCGGCCGGTCAAAGTACGTCCACTAAATTTGCCCTTACGGATTACGTTACCGCCATTGAGCCTCTGTTACGCAACTATTATGCGGTAAGCTAGGCGATTTTGTGGACATAGAGTCCGGGTTGAAAGATCCCGGAATTACCCTTTAAAGGTGAGGAATGATGAGACAGTGCAGATTGCTTGGAACGTTGCAGCCGGGGTCTAGCTTTTAGAAGGGGAACTGTACAGGTGCATGGATAGCTAGGTTACTGTGTCTTCATTCACAAGTCTGAACTCCAGCGAATGCCTGGAGCAAAGTCGCGCTCTGGTTGGCGTCCTTCCAGAGACTTTGCATGGCCTTTCAATGACATCTCGAAATGTAGTTTTCCTCATTCCTACATAGCTCGGTGGTGAGAGCGTGGCACTAATGTTGTCAGGGTTGGGTGTTCCATTCATTAGGAGAAAGCAGAACAAAAATGAAAGAAGAAAGCATTTCATTTCATTTGTTTTTTTGTTTTACACAAGATCAGGATGTGTGAGTTTTCCTGCGCAAACACCGCTTCAGTCTTTTAACGTCATCGTGCCACGGACGTCACGCAACGGCGTCTCGTGGCTTCTTTCCAACCCTCGAAAGGGAAGTTGCTCTTACATTGTCCGATCTTGACTTTTTTTAATTTCCAGGTGAAACTCTCCAGATCGTTGATGTCAAACCAAGTCCATGACCCCGATCGTGACCCAGGTCATTTGATAGAGCAGAGTTTTCTCCACACGCACACGAAATGGATTGACCCGCTCGTTGTCTGGGACGGATGGATGTCGGTTCATTTCATAGTAAAGCTTGTTTTTTTATCTGTGCAGAGAGACAGTATGAAGTTGTAGAGCACGTCAACATTGGGGGAAACGACTAGATGCCCCGAGGTTTCTCCAAAGCATCTCTCCAAAGGATCTTTGTATCCTTGTCGCCGGGTAAACTAGAAAACGCACGTACATGCGTACTGAGTGAGGTGTAAAGACAGGCAGGTAGAATATCAGAGGTTTTTCTGGACGGGGGGAGGGGTGAATGAGAGACCCCCCACCCCCCCTGCGTGAAACACACACACACACACACACACACACATACACACACTTGCTCCACGTTCCCCCTTTTTTTCCTCTCCTCCATTATCTCATGTTGTCATCTCCCCCTTTCAAGATATGGGGATCCTGTGGCAATACCCCCCCCCCCCTCCTCCCCCCCAGCTCTTCCAGTCTTTCTTTCTCCCTTCAAACACACACACACACACACACACACACACACACACACACACACACACACACACACACACACACACACAGACACACACACACACACACATACAGGGGGCCAGTGTTCTCCCCTGGGGGGCCTGGCGGAGATGAAAGGAGGAGTGTTGAAGGGGAAAGAAGGAGAGATGAAATAGATGAGATGACCCCTTCCTCCTCCTCCTCCTCCTCCTCCTCCTCCTCCTCCTCCTCAACCCACCTAGACCTCCTCGTCTTTTCTCCCAGCTCCCTCTGTCCTTCTATCACATACAGTCTGTCATTACGTCTCCACTACAGAGCTGTGAACAAAAACAATGTTTGTGTATTTGTTTGTTTCTCTTGACATCTTCTTACTGTTAAAAGTAAATTCAGAAATTATAAATAATTCATAAATAACATAAATTCTGCTGTAGGTTTGTCTTGTCGGAGGGTAAAGTTCAGACAAAGGTAATTGGACGTGAACACGCTAAGAACACATATTGGAAAGTGCACGTGTGAAATATCAAATCGTAAACTGTCAAACACCGCCATCTAGTGGACAGTCAGAGCAAGGTGACACACTGAGTCATTTCTGCTCAGTGGTTGGACCGTTGTGATTCTCTGATTCTATGAGGCAAACTATCTGGGAAAACCCACAATGCACCTGATGTGATACGTGAGGTTGTCTAGGAATACGATGGCTACATGCACATTGTGTAACATACACAAAATACAATACAATCAATTAGCTATGAAGCTACTGAGGACAGATGTAAAGTGATCAGAGTATCTAAAAAAACACATAAAACTATGCTTGGTACGTGTACTAACTAGTAACTACTGTACTACTCCCCTTCCTCTGCATACATGTTAGGGGCCTTTTGGCGAAGAGACTTTTTCTATACTTTTGACCCCCCCACTGACAGTACATGCTTCCTGGTTCCCAGTGATTGGCCCATATTTAGATGTTTGGGTCAAAATATGGGTTTTGAAAATATTGTTCTGTGCAATCTGGAAACCGCGGTGACATCACGGAGGACATCGAATACGAGCAGTCGAAACATGTTGAAACATTAAGGCTGAGAGCCAACATGTATATATTTCTCATCACTCATTTCCAAAAGTAATATTATTACGCATCACTCCGTGGAAGCAATACTTTGTTCCACTGCTATTTTCTATCACAATTTCCCCCAAATTGGAGGTTACACCCTCGCTGATCTTCCAAAGTCAGGATAACTGTGGTTCCTGTCTCCCGTGTGCGATCGGAGAAAACAAGAAGAAAACAAATTGAGGGATTGCTGTGGGATTTCTGGATAGCTCGACTTCAATCTGACTGGAATTGAAATCGTGATTCATTCCACTACTTGCAGAAAATGTCCTATACGTGCACCCAACACTTCCAAGTTCACTATAGAGGGCGGCAACATGTATTATCAACACTTCCTCGATGGCTCTGGTTGGCTAGTGTTAACTTTTAAAACGTCGCAACAAATCGGAATTTTTTTATCGAATTTTGCCATTTCCATCCTTTTTTCGAATTCGATCAATTAATAAATCATAGTAAAGCAGAGCGGTTGGATGGAGCCCCGGCTAGGGTGGCGCTAGCCGAGGAGCTAAATGGCCTTAATGACTCTTAACAAGCCTGGGGGGGTTTCTTCTGTCAACTGCTTCAATTTCCTGCCTCTTTCTGCAGGCGCCTCTTGGATAGATTTTCTGGTTCCTCTGGCACCCAACCAGGAATTAAACATGGACTGTATACACACACACACACACGTACGCACGCACACACACACACACACACACACACACACACACACACACACACACACACACACACACACACACACACACACACACACACACACACACACACACACACACACACACACACACACACACACACACCATCTGGTCAAACTGGCCACTCTCTTTCCTTTCCCTCTCTTCAGTCGCCCAGACCCGTCTTAGTAATCCCTGATGGAATCAATGTTTGTTGCGTGGCAGAGTGTGTGTGTGTGTGTGTGTGTGTGTGTGTGTGTGTGCCTGCATAGAGTATTCAGGGTATGTATCAACACTAGACAGGCAGGGTAATGAATGGTGAAAGTAGCTTAACACGCACACACACACACTGGCCAGGGGTGTGTGTGTGTGTGTATGGAGGTGGAGTGGTGGGGGGGCACTGTCCTATTGATCTGTCTATGTGTGTGAGTGTGTGAGTGAGTGTGTGAGTGTGTGTGTGTGTGTGTGTGTGTGTGTGTGTGTGTAAGTAAACTGCCAATAATGACCACATCACACTGTGTACACCCGCATCAGGACACACACTGTCTGACCTCCAAAAGACATTTCCATAGATCTGTCATCAGTGGGATTCACACATACACACACACACACACACACACACACACACACACACACACACACACTTTGTCACAAAAAACACTGTCACTCTCTCTGTCACACATAACTCCACTTTAAGTTCCAAAGCAGTGAGTAACTAGACTCCCTAACCACAGGCCCACCTAATGCCCTGGCTATAGATTGGCTCACACACACACACACATATGGATCGGACTGTTGCCTGACCTTAACACCTCTGGGGTAGTTAATATGTTAGCAGGGTTGGAAGGAGAACATCCTCTTCAGGTAGGATGCCTCGAGTACTGCTGCTCTACTGGAACTCTACTACAGCAGAAGTAAAAATCTATTCAAGTTAAAGTTCAATCTATTCAATAAAAGTAACTGAATTGAATAAGAACTGAATTTGACTTTTTGCTCCAAACTAGACTGGAATAGAAGTTGGACAGTTGAATGCGATGCAACTTCAATTTCAAATTTGAATTGAATGATTCAATTTGAGCATGACGAATTCAAAACTCCTAATCCCCTAATCCCCTAATCCCCACAGTCTACAGGTGGAGGTGATCACCAGCTAGCTTTCTGATGCTACGCTAACGGAGGAGAGCCTGCAGCAGTAGTACACCGCAAAGTCAAATACCTCCGTCAAAACATACTGAAGTAAAAGTAAAATACTCCCAAAAAAAAAAAAGTACACAAAAAGCTACTCAATTACAGCCACTAGAGTAATTAGTTACCTCCACCCTTGCCCCCCTGGTATAAAGGCTTCCTGGCCTCAACTACTGTAATCTCACTGCCTCACCTTTCACCAAAAAAAAAACAACCAACCATCACAAACCTCAGCAGTCTGGTCCAGAAGCTCCACTCGGCTACAAAGCTTTATCTCCTGCTGCGTTCGCCCCAACTTTACTAGCATCTGACAGCACTTACAAGGAGCGCTCACCGGGCGCGGCTGGGTGTAATCAGCCCCTCACCTTGGCCTTGGCGAGAAAAGGCAATACCGATTTAGTTTAAGATTTGGACGCAGATCTGAGCACGCGAGGGGGAGAGGGGGTGAGGGGGGAGGGAGGGAGGGAGGAGGGAGGAGGGGGGGAGGGCAGAGAGATCATATTGTAGTAATTCTTGCTAATTACTGTTACAGGCGGCTGCTGAATGAGCTCTGATGGCTGGCAGGGCTGGGCTCTATAACACTGTTTAACAAGAGCATGCAGCAGGCACACGCGCGCACACACACACACACACACACACACACACACACACACACACACACACACACACACACACACACACACACACACACACACACACACACACACCCCAAGCCTGCCGACACCATCTGGCGAACTGCTGATTATAGCAGCCGCGATGGTAATGGTGGGCTTATGTAGAGGTTTTATGGAGAGGGTAGTAGACTGTGTGTAAAAAAAAAAAGTCCTCTAGATGGCAATGCTGTCTGCTGGATCAGCTTCACCCACCACTAACTGGGAGCACTGGGAGTACCGGGAGCACTGGGAGTACAGGGAGTATTGGGAGCACAGGGAGCACTGGGAGTACCGGGAGTATCGGGAGCACAGGGAGCTTGGATACGAATAATTCACTTAGAAATCAATCAGCGATGTACCTGTCAGAAATGTATCATGCGTCAAAGGCGTCAAGGATCAAAGATCATGTGTGGAGTGAGATGCTGCATTCATGTCAGAGGATGAAAACTGTTTCATTCACCAACTGAAGCGGATCCATTTAGAGTCGGATCATACCGGGTTAGCTGTTTGACTTTCTCAAGCTGTGGCTGCCTCTCATTCAATAAAACTTTATTAGCATCTGACAGCACTTGTCTTATTGGCTCACTCTGACACGGAGTTAAAACAAGCATGTATCAGTCTTTAACCTGATGGAAAACAGGCTTGGGCGAAGTAGGTGCCGACTGAACCCGCAGTCTTAGCGGTGAGGCCCAAATTACCTCCTTTGATCGAGTGGATTCCACGTTGGGATGACTCATACACTGGCTGATTTAATTAAACCTAACCGACAGAACGGGGCGTCAGTAAAAGCAGCGCTTGGAACATTACTTAAAAGGTAATTCCGGGATACCTTTAAGTAGATCCCAAAAGTTTCGTGGGTTACTCCGGTAGATCGGCTCAACCGGCAGTCGCGTAACGGCGGCTCAAGGCTCCAATGTAATCAAGGGCACGTACAGGTGGTCAAAGTACGTCCACTAAAAGTGCTTGTTTTGGTCACTGACAGGCTCAGATTGTTATTCGTGTGTCTGACAACATTACTGAAAGGATCGCTACAGAAATAGACCGTTTTTAACCAGAAATACACCTTTTTTTAACAACAACTCTGACAAAGGTGGTGTATGAAAGCAAGAGGATTCACTCGTTGTAAGAAGAGGACAGTTGTTTACACGATCCTCTTCTTGCATCGAGTGAATCCTCTTGCTTTCATACACCACCTTTGTCAGAGTTGAGAGTTGAGTTGTTAAAAAAGGTCTAATTCTGGTTAAAAAACGGTTTATTTCTGTAGCGATCCTTTCGGTCATCACATATAGGAATGCGCCATGTGTGTTCTGAGGAAGTAAATGTAAGAGAGATCTAAGTGTGTAGGAGATGTTTTTCACGGTGGATTCGACTGCTAACACAGCAGACGCCCTCAGCCGGGTGAGTGGCAGACGCCCTCCACAACTCTAGGCATTGAAATAGCTCAAAGTTTGGCATTTGTGTGTGTGCCAATTTCCCTCAAGAACAAGCATAGAAACCTTTCTTGACTTGAGCATCATGATCCTTGTTTGACCGCAGTGGGAGAAACATCTGCAAATTCAAAAATGTAGTAGATTTCAAAAGGTAATCTCAAAAAAAAGTGGCAGGGTATTTCTCAAGTATTCCAACTACGCTTGCAGGTCGCTTCAGAATTAGAAACTGGGGAAATCACACGATCAGCTCAGACCATCAGCAGGGTCCCGGGGTCTGAAGTGGCCCGGGGGACCAGTCAGCAGCTGTGAAGGGAACTGGAGAGAAGAGAAACGCCACGGGGGACTTGAGATTTACAATCATTTAATTAATGTCAAATGTAGTTTACAAATGGGAAAGACACGTACCATTTCCAAGAATATACAAGACACAAATTCGTTTTTCGACACAATCCTCTTGTGCAATTTGTCATCTTTGGGGGCGGGGGGGGGCAGGTTCAAATAAACGTGTTACGGTCGGAGGCATCACAATGAGTGTGTGTGTGTGTGTGAGTCAAACAGAGAATATTTCTGCACATACAACAGCGGTGCATTGCATCCTGTTCTGCCTGTCCGAGTCTTTGAATGTGCCAGGACGCGCGACTGAACGCGACTGAGCTAAAAACCAAAAAGGGAATAGGAAAAAAAAAAAGTTGAACTCGTCCCGAACGCGCCCCGTGATTTCTCGCGATAGGAAGCGGGATCCCCAGACCCTATCGCGGTGTAGTCCTCTTTGAAAACAAAGTTTAAACCGGTCGCCATCGATCTTGTCTCAGCTTTTTTTTTCTCCGTTATTTCACCGTGGACTGAAGACGCTTCACTTGCGCGCGCGAGAGAGCGAGAGAGGACACAGGAAGTCTATCACTAAATGCACATGAACAGAGTCAGCGTGTCTTTTTCCATTAAGGCCGTCCTTCCCCACCTTTTATTTCAGCGAACACAGGAACAGTTTTCTTTACAATGTCTTATCACCCCCCCAACCCCCACACATCTGAACAGTTGTTCTGCCAACAGGAACACTCGTGGTATTTGAGAAGTTTAATTTTTTCTATTTTTCGTCATTTCTTACAACAATACAGACATCACAGAATACATAGTTTTACAAACACAAAAGCACACCACCACCTTGGCTGCTGCTGCTGCTGCTGCTGCTGGAGGAGGAAACGTTGTGGGTGTGGAGGTTGCCAGTTCGGCCAATGGGACCATCCACCCGCTTCCCCGCGAGCCTTCCCCCCTCACCCATTATAAGCTAGAAAGAACCTGCCCTTCGGTG
>JAXDDW010000024.1:410000-440000 GCA_034670385.1 Hoplostethus mediterraneus
TTTTGTACCAGAGTCCTGAGCCAGCATTCCTCACAATGGACGTGCCAGCACTGGATAGAGGTGAGCGGCATCGTATAGGAGTCCTGGACAAATAGAAAAGGGAGAGACAGATAGGAGGGGGTGAGGCGGGGGAGGGAGGGAGAGAGAGAGAGAGAGAGAGGGAGGGAGAGAGAGAGGGGGAGTTAAGCCAAATCCACAGGACCCGAGCCAGACCACACAGATACACACTGATGTAATACAGAGACACTGGACATTCCCTGGCCAACCAACCAACCAACCAACCAACAAACGCCATCAAAGCACCAACGACGGAACGACACAGCCAGCAGCCACAGAACCACTGAGCAAGGCAGCATGGGGGGGGGGGCAATCGAACCGGCAACCTGCAGGTATACATACATACACACACACACACACGCAGACATGAGCGGGCAGGCAATGGGCAGGCCAGGCAGGTGAGGGAGGGAGGGAAGCAGGCAGAAGGAAGGGAGGATGAGGGAGGGAGGGGGAGGAGGGTGAATGAACATCTTCATCACACCATCCGAATTCGGTGAGCTCTCTCTTCTTTTGCCTCGAAAAGAACGAGCGAGATGTAGGAAGAGGAGGGGGGGGGAGGAGAAAAGGAGGGAGGGAGGGAGGGAGTGCCTTACCCTCCGTAGGGGTTGTGGGAGGAGCCTCTTTATGCCGCTGCCGTAGCCGCCAATCACAACGCCCCTATACAGGCAGTACAGGCCGAGGGGGAGGGACTTAGGCTGCCTCTCTCCGACCACATTGGCCGGCGGCTGGGGCCCTGGCCACGCCCCTAGGCTCTTGCTCTCCGTGCCTGATTGGATAGCAGGCTTCCTCTGCGGAAGGGGGTGGGGGGGGGTAGGAGAGGAGAGGGGGCGAAAGGTGGCAGCTAATCATAGAGGCGGGCTTTTACTGAGCACACACACACACACACACACACACACATTACGAACACACACGTGTGGACAGACACAAACGTGAGCGCACACGCCGCTCGCAGAGAATCGCAAATCCAAGGCGGTCGAATGTGATTGGACGGGGGAATGAAGGTGGGCGAGGAAGGAAACACTCAAGCACATCCTGAGGGTGTCGAGTGCTCACTACGTCGAGGAACACCCGACCTTCCCTTTCAATAAAGCATTGAAAAAGTAGATATAACACACTTCACGAGAGGATCGAACACGGCAGAAGATGTTATATATGACTCGCCGTAATGGATTCAACTGCTGGATGGATTCCCAGATCCTGATATATCCTCGTATCGCCATACATCCTCTGAATATTAGGATGTGAAGCTGTATGGAACACGTTTGAATTCACTTCCTCAAACGACCACTAGATGGGGGTAGAAATCCACTGATGGAGGCTGAGTTGGTTCAGGGCACCAGACAAAAGACACGAGACAACTTGAGCCAACTCGGCTACGGGAAGGAGAGCAACTGTTTTCCAGTGAAGTCAACATTTTGAGGAAATCCACGTGCAGCGTTGATAACAGATGCTTTCCTCAACACCCTACACTCGTTGTAGTCCCGAGTTACCGGTTCACGCCCCCGCCCCCCCCCCCCCCCTGCTGAAAGTGATTGCGCTGAGAAATGCCTCCCCCTGGTTCTGCCGCTCGCCAACTAGCGAGACCTGACACCTTTTAGATCGGTGACACGGTGACAAGGAGGGAGGGCAATGACAAGTCGATGACAGACAGAGACAGATTGGTTATAGGAGAGCTGTGTGTGTGTGTGTGTGTATGCCTATATGCCAGTGTGTGTGTGTGTGTGTGTGTGTGTGTGATGAGGGACAGTGACAGATGAGCAGAGAGGAGCGGCGTGTCCATGGGGCAGTGAGTGATCGATCGGTGTGCCTTGCCCTCCGTGTCACCTCGGGCTCCCGGCGACCTTTAGGAAGCGCAGGCGTCAGTAATTACCCGTTCTCTCTCTCTCTCTCTCTCACACACACACACACACACACAAAGAGGATGCCAACGCTGCGGTGTCGTCAAGGATGACAGTGTGAAGCAAGTGTGTGTGTGTGTGCTTGAACCAAAAGAGACAAACACACACACACACTCACAATGATGACGTGTCGTCTCATCTCAAACTTCTGATGAAAATAAAATATTGATGATGTCAGCATGTCAATAGTGAACACATGGCTGCCCGATCAATCATCAATAGAAGCTGCTGCTGCGGCGTCATAGCTCCGCCCCCAAACCGCGTTAGAAGCATCTGGTTCACATAAAAATGGCGAACCAACCCATCGATGCAACAGAGCCTCTTAGCCCCCGACAGACACAGACAGACAGACAGACAGACAGACAGCAAGCCATGCAAGAGCTGTAACCGCGGCAACACAATGGCAACAAAGACCACTCACGCTGACACACAGCTGCTTGTAAACACATCCACAAATGAGGTTGAGGTGAGAGGAGGGGGGGGGGGCGTGGGATGAGGTTTGTTTATGGCGCCCGGCATGCTGCACGCTCCGGAAAAATCCACCGTGAAACAGAACAGCACTTCAACCGCCGGTAGACGAAGAGCAACTCTCTCCCGGACACTCGGGTGAAGTGAGATCTGCTTAACGGTGGCTTTTTTTATTTATTTTTGTTGCTTTAAGGACGAGACAAAAAAGGATGAAAGCGAGGAGAAACTTGATAGAGCGATCGAGAGGAAGCACAACGTGGCGAGAGAGCTGGGGGGGGAAAACTGGGAGGGGAACTCAGACTCCTGGTTAAAGGGACATTTCACACATCCCCCATATGAAGTTCATGAAGCGTCCACCTCAGATATGAGCTTTCCTGGCCGTCTTGTTACTCATGAATCCATATCAAGGTGTTCTAGGTGCTACATGCAGCATTTTAACATCAAGGAAAACTGCTGGGATTGCTTTACGGCACAAAACAGGAAGAGGGCGCCGCTCTACACTGACAGTTTTATACTGATGTTTTAATATGCTGCATGTTGCCCCTTTAATATCGTGGCTCAGCAGGGTCGTTAGGACAACGCTCTGATGGGTTTTCCCTCCTCACCATGCAGATGAGACACTTGTACCGATCTCCTCTCAGGATCTGCTTCTCCAGCTCCCTGATGCGAGCCTTCAGAGCCTCCAGGGTGGTGGTCGTCGAGTCCTCCGTTACCCTGAGAGAGAGAGAGAGAGGGGGGAGAGAGAGAGAGAGAGAGAGAGAGAGAGAGGGAGGTTGAGTTTTTTGACATAAGACATATTGATGGGGCTGTGAAAGTCCACAACAGTCGTCCTGTACAGAGAAGGCATCTAAACATACAGGGACTGTGGATTCAACAACATGAAGCAATCAGGGAGGAGAAATCAATTCTACTTTTGTATCCAAAATAAAAAATAAAAAATGCCAAACTGAAAAAACATCCATCAAATCCCTGGACGATACAGAAGATACAGAAGAGGAAATCCGTCATGCTCAGATGCTTCAACAGGCTTAGTGAGGAGAGAATCTCGAGGTTCAATCCAACATGTCCATCTGCACTATGTAATATATACACAATATATAACATTTTCTTCTACACAGATTAAAAAAACGGTTATCTTTTGATCAGCAACCACAATTTGTCGGCACACCAAAGAGAAACATGCACACACTCATTCCAACAATCTTTGGGGACTCATAAAAAAAACAACCCAAAAAACCCACAACTTGTCTACGTTTCTCTCTGGCGGCGATCGTACAACGTCATCACATCTCAGCGTACGTGCGTTCGATTCCCTGATGAGGATTTCATTCACTCCTATCTATGGGGGGGGGGGGGGGGGAGTGCGTCAGCGTTCCATTATAGTTTTTCACCTGACGTGGCCCGATGCCCTTTTTTTTCCGATAAGCACCGTGACATCGCTGTATTGCGCAATTTTTTGCTCTCCGTCATCCGGCGTACAGGATGACATGTTTCTATTGAACACCTTTGTCATTACAGTTCAATATATGGTAGGACACCCCCCCCCCCCCATGTCCAATAGGCAGTATGACATCCCTCTATTTAACACGTCTGTATCCTCGAAGGCCCCATCACCATAGATTTACCACTTCCACTCTCCCTCTTCTCCTCCATGTGTCCTTCCCTCATTCCTTCCTCCCTCCCTCCTCTGAGCAGCTTCTGATTAATGTTCGGCGCCATAACAGAAAATGTGCGTTTAACGCCGTCCGACAGCATCTGAAGCAGCCATAACTAAATCAATATGGCCGCCGCTCAAGACTACAACGCCGATGATGATGATTTGGCACGCGGCGCCGAGACCAGACGAGGCAGCCCGTGTTTATTACGGCCATCCACTCGCTCGCTGGCGAGATGCTGGAGTGGAGCGTGTGTGTGTGTGTGTGTGTGTGTGTGTGTTTATGGTGATGTGGTCATTTTCCAGCCTGATAGCTAGCTGATCTATGGTATTGATCGGGATGGGGAAGGACAAGCAGGGAGAGAGAGAGAGAGAGAGAGAGAGAGAGTGTGGGAGAACGATAAGTGGCCGTGTGTGTGTGTGTGTGTGTGTGTGTGTGTGTGTGTAGAAGCAGCCTTGGATGTGGCTTCATTTATTGCAAAAGCAAACACCAGAGGCTGGAGAGAGAAACAAGGGTGCACTCATCTCACTTTCTGAGTTGTTTTATGAAACCCTGCTGGTCTATGTTTCACCGTTTTGTTTCCCCGTTTCTTATTTTCAAACGAGCTCAGAATAAATGAAAACATGTTCAGTGATCCTTCGTTATTCTGGTAGTTCAGCTCGGCGTCTTCCTCAAGGTCAACCGGAGACGGACTCTGAAGACTGCAGATCACGATGACGTTTCATTTCTATGAGGACCGATCTGAAGTCCACAGGGAGGTCAGAGGTCAGAGGTCAGCACCCCTGGAGCCGGTAGGGATTCGGTGTCTTGCTCAAGGACACTTCGGCAGCGCTTCAACCCGGGTCCTGACCACTCAGTCCACCCGGCCCAAACGTAGCAGTGAGTTCAAACTAGGGACGCAACGATTATAGATTTTGATGGGACGATTATAGTCTGAGGAAAAATCACGGTTTCACAATTATTATGCATCAATTTATTTCACAACGAATAATTGACGGCGATCTCACCCGTTACTGTTAGTAGACTGGGGAACTACGTTTCCCAGACATCCTAGGGGCTGATTATGTTTTGTGGTCTGTGACAACTAGGAAGTGAAGTCATGTTGAAATAAACGAAGGGTGATCTTTTAACCCTTTAACACCGAGTGTGTCGTCGGTGACACGTTAAGCAAGCGCACTTTGGATTACCATAATTACATCACGGTTTGCGCTATCGGAAAAATCCCAACGGTTTCTGAAAGCTTTACAGCCAATATGGTGTCATTACGGTAACTTCACTCGCGCCTCTCGCGGACGTCCGCGAACTGTTATTACACTCTTATAACTTGCAGTAAATTGTAAATAACTGCCAGATATTGAAAGTTCCAAGTTTTCTGGAAAAACGGGAAAAAGCACTTAGTCACATTTTCTGACCCTTTTATAGTCAAGATAAGCAAAAAAGTCCAGGCAGACATTTTGAGTCTTAGGTGTTAAAGAGTTAATAGTGAAATCGGTGAATCGCTGCATCCCCAGTTCAAACTGTGTGGGGAAAGCGCCCCCCCCCCCCCCCCCCCCGGGCCCAGTAAAGACCCGGTGGGACTCCTAGCCTGACGGGCCACTCGGTGCCCAGTAAACAGCTTTACCCTCTCCCTCTTATTAGTTGTGAGCTTGTAAAAAGCCATTTAGCCTTGATTGGCCCGCCGGCTTATAAAGCCACGGTGGACTTTGACCGGGCTGGAGCAGCTCGCCCCTCAAACGCCTCTCTCTCTCTTTAACGGTGTCAATAAATCCCCCCGTCGCTCACGCCGCTTCCTCGTCCGAGGCGAGTTAAAGGAGGGAAAAAAGTTTTCCTCTTAAAAAAAAAAAAGAAAGATTGGTATGCCTCTCCTTTCCCCTCCCTCCCTCCCCCTCTCTCTCTCCTCTATCTCCCACTCTCCCCCCTGTGATGAATTCTCGTCCGACGTGGCTGATTTATAGAAAACCACATTCTAAAAGTTGTTTAATTTCCCAGCGCTGTAAACACATTTTAATCTGTCTCTCTCTCTCTTTTTTTGCAGCCGTGGCCGTCTGAACGGGGCGCGGGGGGAAAGAGGGATGGAGGAGGTGCGGAGCTTTAATGGAGGTAAAGAAGAGGACAGGATGACTTCGCGGAGCCAGGAAAAAAAAGACGACTCTTTTGGGGGTAAAAATTTGACAGAGCGAGAGAAAATTGGCACGAATAAACGGGTAAACATCCTTGAGTTCAAGGCCTGTTCGGGCTGGCTCCGGGGTTCCAGCCGAGCCGAGTAGATTTAGTCCCACGGAGGGACCCCGGGGTGGGGGGGGGGGGGGGGAGACAGGAGCAACCTTGTCATGTGAGCTCACCAGAAAACAATCTGGGTCGTGACCTGCGATTTAAGATATTGCCCTGAAAGCGGGTCGGGTAACGCCGAGAACAAAAAACGTCACATTTTTTTCTTGCCGAACGACGACGGAGCTGAAGAGCCTGAAGAGGAAGAAGTTGGATCAGCGTCAGAGCGGCGCTAAGTTCCCGTGAAGGCGGGTCCCCGGGCGAGACTAAATTTTAAAGTGCTGCTTTAAAATATTTTTGTGCGGCTGACGGGTTGAGAAAAAAAACAAAACAAAACTTGGCACCTGATTTGCGAGGTTTGAATGAATGGAGGTGCTGGTGGTGTTACGGCGACGTGACAGCGATGTGGCGGGGGGTTGTAAAGGCTTGTTGGGGGCATAAAGTAAAGGCAGTGAATCAGATCTAGAATTAGTGTGTGTGTGTGTGTGTGTGTGAAAGAGAGAGAGAGAGATTGAGTGTGTCTGCATCCATCTGCAATACAACAGCATGCGTCCATCTACATGCGTGTCTTCCTGTTAGTGCATCGTCGTCTGAATGTGTCTCATTTTAATTATGGGGATCTGTGTGTGTGTGTGTGTGTGTGTGTGTGTGTGAAAGAGAGAGAGAGCACAGTGGGGCGGTCCAGTAGCTGAAGCTGCAGCCTTGATCTAGAGGCCCGGCGTCATAAAGTTGGAGGTACCGCTGCTGAAATACGAGCAGGCGCTCAACACAGTGGGCCGCTTACCGCTGGTTCAACACTTAGTTACTGCACCGCAGGGCTTTGTGGGGGAGGGGGGGGGGGGAGAGAGAGAGAGAGAGAGAGAGAGAGAGAGAGAGAGAGAGGAAGACAGATAGATGGCTCTTCGTTCCCTCCATTTAGCGTTCTGTCCCCAATATGTGCGGGGCTGTTTCTCATTTCATTAGTGTGTGTGTGTGTGTGTGTGTGTGTGTGTGTGTGTGTGTGTGAGACCTCCACCATCCATCTCAATCAGCCCTGTGTCTTAATCTACTGTCCACCTACATCTCAGCCTCACACACACACACACACACACACACACACACACGATGAAATGAACACTAAACAAATACATAATATTCAACATTTAGTCACCAGACTGCAGGAGCGTTTTAGCGAGGGGGGGGTGTGGGGGAGGGGGGAGGGGGGGGGGGGGGGGGGGTGGATCCCTTCAGAGCATCAGCCTCCGGTGCGCCCTGTTAACCGAGGCCTTAACTACACCGACACACCATGATAAAACATTTAAGTCACCATTGATTTCCCCTGCCGAGGCCCGGCGAGTGTGTGTGTGTGTGTGTGTGTGTGTGTGTGTGTGTGTGTGTGTGTCCCTCAGATGGCAACAGGAGGGAGGTGTCTTGTAAGTGCCTGAGAGAAATTGAGACAGAGAACGGGGGGAAAATGAGTAAGAGAGATGGGCGGGAGAGAGAGAGAGAGAGAGAGAGGCAGTATGGTGACAGAGCGAGACAGAAGAGAGAGAGAGGTAGGGAGACAGAGAGAGAGAGAGAGAGAGGGGGGAGGGGGGGGGCGGGGGGGATCTAGCTTCATCACTTCCAAATTGAGGACAGATTCAATTATTTGCAGAAGCCACATGGAAATCTGTCCGCATTGTTCCGGCTGGAGCACCAAATTTGGCAGCAATCGCATTGGCGGCATTGGAGGGGCCATTTATCTTGGAGGGGAGAGAGCGTCTGTGGCATCTCTGTGTGCACGTGTGTGTGTGTGTGTGTGTGTGCGCGCGCGCAAAGTGTGTTGTGTGAGCTCATTTATCTTGCAGGGGAATGAGCGGGGGAACGAGGACGCCCCGGGAGACGACCAGATCATTACCCATCTGGGATCAGAGACAGAGGGAGAGAGAGAGAGAGAGAGAGAGAGAGAGATTTCACTAACGCTGCCCTGTGAAAACACGCACACACACACACACACACACACACACACACACACACACACACACACACACACACACACACACACACACACACACACACACACACACACAATGTATCAACGTAACGAAAGGAGACAAATCTCATTTTCATTTGGGGTTGGAGGGGCAGAGAAGCCCCACAAATACATGCATTTATACCGAGGCGGCCCGCTCGCTCGCTCGCTCGCCCCGGTGCAATCATTCAGCATCTAGTCGGCTCCTTTAAATGGATACTTAGATTAAGGCTGCGCGGCTCCGGGGCCACTAAGCCCCTCGCTCTGACATCACGTTCCAGTCGGCCGACCGCGGTCCGGCCCCGACAGAGTCAGGACATCTGAACAGAACAACTTGTTGAAAATCATAAAGCTGCACTATGAAAGATGCTGGTCTGACTACTTCGAGGGTACAGGCTGATGCTGTTCTGTCAATCAGCGATGGAGACATTTGACCCTTGACCTCAGCGGAGACCTCACACTGCATCTTGAGCGTAAACGGAGATGGAGGGGAAATGTGATCACAACTGAACACCTGATAAGATGAGAGACAAACACTAGACTGGATAAGCCGTTGTAGAGAAGTGTGTGTGTGTGTGTGTGTGTGTTTGCTGAGCGAGGAGATGCATTTGATGTCTTTCTGTGTGTGTGTGTGTGTGTGTGTGAGAGCAGGTTGAGGAAGGCTCTTGTTCCTCAGTGACACAAAGCAGCTGTCAATGATTCATACTGCCAACTGTGTGTGTGTGTGTGTAGCGATGAATCAATCTAAGCTGTCAGGCCACTGCCTCTCTACTTAGCCATGCTGACCTGTCTGTCCTCATCTCTTTCTCTCTCACACTCACACACACACACACACCTACATGCTTGCCATGCAATGCTGTTTCTGATCAATACACTTCAAGCTGCTCTGCTTATTCACCAGTTATCCTCTCTGCTGATATTTAATATGGAGAACACACACACACACACACACACACACACACACACACACACAGCAGTGATTGATTCATTTAAATGAAGCATTTACCCAGGGCAGCCCTCCCAAAGGGAAAAAGAGAGGGAGGGAGAGAGAGAGAGAGAAAAAGGAGGTGTGTAAGGAGCGGCAGGAGAAACGACGTTCCTGTGAATCAACATGAACAATGCAAACACAACTAAATATATACGACTTACATTTATTCTTTCAATTCATCTGCACTTTTGAAAAACCACCTGGAAAACCGCAGGACACCTAAAGCTGCGCTGGGCAAACGGACACGTTGGCGCCCCCGGTGGCAGCGGGAGGTAACTGCCCGAGTGTTCAGGAGTTACGTTCCCACAAATCGTGTGAAGACGTTCGACCGTCGTTCACGCCTGTTTTTTTGTATTTCACCCTTCGATTTGATGCGTCACTTCCTGTGCGCTTTCCGACCGATGACCAAAATAATAACAACACCACTTAACAAGAATAATCTTTGTGGATATTTCAGCTTTCAACTCTCCCGTTACCAATTTATTCTCGGGTGAGTCGGGTGCTAATCTAGGTGATGCTGCCAGACACAGGTATCCAATCTCAGGGAAAACAGGGCTTCACCTTGTTTTTTTTTTTCCATCAAGTGATTTAGCGTACCTGAGGACAGGATTGAGGGCTGGACGGATGGGGGGGGAAAAAAAAAAAAAAAAAAAGAGACAAGAAAGGTAATTTTTTCCAACAGGCGTTATAAAACTGCAGCCCAGTTTGGACAAGGGAAATCATTTTAAGAGAAAAGGAAGGCTGGGATGGAAGGCAACAGGCAGACAGCTGAATCCTGACCCCGACTCGGCGAGACAAGTGTGTGTGTGTGTGTGTGTGTGTGTGTGTGAGAGAAGTAATCGCATGGGGCAAAAGGACAGGGGAATATGCCAGACATGCAGAAGCAAGCAATCAACCAAATTCCTCTCTCTCGCCTGCCTGCCTGCTTCTCTCCTCCTCTCTCACTCTCGCAATGAGCTGACCTCTATTACCCATGCAGGGGACGAGGTGTGTGTGTGTGTGTGTGTGTGTTCGCGCGTGTGTGTGTGTGTGTGTGTGATTGTTTTCTTGTGGCAGAATATGGATGAGGAGATGGAAATGAGGGGAATTAGGGAGCACTGGCCTTTCACACACACTGGGTGTTCTAATGGATAGGGCAGTATGTCTGCTTTCCTGTGTGTGTGTGTGTGTGTGTGTGTGTAAGTAAGTAAGTGATTTGTGTGTAGGTGCAACGAGGCGATTTCTTTTTTTTTTTTTACATTGTCCAATCTAGCCTCCACCTTGAATCGCAGCATTCAAACTCATTCCTGGACACGACCACCGTGACCACACATTTTTTTGGAGCAATTCTGCTTTATTCCTGATGGTTGTATTTGCTGGAGCGAGACAGAAGGCATGTGACACAGGTGAAGACACACCACACCTGAACCACCGGGCATGGACGTCCAACAGTTACTGACACCGGAGTCAGCCGAGGCCTTCAAACTACCGGTGTGTGGGGAGTCACTGTTAGTTTGGGGCATCGTGGTGTTTGAGGGCTGGGGGCTTTATTCATCTCTTGTCACAATTAAAAGTATCAAAGATGTTATGAAGCGATGAGGGAAACGAGCGTGGAGACCGAAACGCTCCACCTCCATGTTTGTTGGAGGTGAGGGTTTTTGCGACATGGGGACGGTGTGTGTGTGGCAGGAGTGTGTTCCCCAAACGTGTGATGCCCAAATCCACCAGCTACAATGCAACATAAAGACTCTGACTCTCATAAAGACTCGTGGTTACATGTGATGTTCAATCTGACGCCTGGTCAGTCGGGGAGCGGGGGATCAAGTAGCCACGCTTCTGCACACATGCTTTCCATTTTAGTGTGTAAACTAAACTAGGGGTGTACACAAACATTTCAATGTGTCACACACACACACACACACACACACACACACACACACACACACACAGCTGCATTGATGTGTGTGTTTGTCCCCATTAAGGATTCCAAGCCACCTCTGTGCTCAGACAGAAGAGGACTGCAGAGAAGATCAATACCTGGAGAGACCCTCCCTGTCGTCGCTCTCTCTTACACACACACACACACACACACACACACACACACACACACACACACACACACACACACACACACACACACACACACACACACGCGCACACACACACACACACACACGCGCACACACACTCACCGAGTCCACACAAAATGCATCATTTATGACCCCTCTAGAAGGCAACTCTCACACAAGTAAGAAAACTCATCAGAAAGTCATGGAATCAGGATAGGAGTGTGTGTGTGTGTGTGTGTGTGTGTGTGTGTGTTACACCCGATACTGCAATGGGAAAGTGAAAGAGTAATTTTCTTTTTACAACACGATCATGGCGTGTGTGTGTGTGTGTGGTGTGTGTGCGTGCGTGTGCGTGCGTAACCTACCTTTCGATCTCACTGTTTTTACAGGTGCGTGGGGCGAAGGAGGAGGAGGAGGAGGAGGAGGATGAAGGGGTGTTGGGGTCCGTCTTGCTGCCCTCCCCGTTGCTCGTTGAGGGCATCTCTGAGGACACGGACACACAGACCACACGTTAACACACCACACCTTCGTAAGAGGAGGTGACACTTTATTTATTTTTTTTAACATGTTTTCAAAAAGAAAAATTTAACATGTTTTTTTTTTTAAATTTTAACATGTTTTTTTTTTTAAACATGTTAACACACCATAAGAGTAGGTGACACTTTTTTTTTTTTTAACGGACATCTTATTTTGAAATTGTTAAAATTGTCACCGTCAAACTGCATCGATTACCACGTGTGTCTTGTTTTAATGTTTTAATCACTTTTTTCTGGTGTGTGTTGTTTTATCATACTCACCATCGTTGACCCATTTGGAGAACTCAGGCGTTATTCTGTTAGAAGGCATCCCACCACTGCAACACAGACACATCAGTAAGAAAGTAACAGATACACTTACACAGATCTGACACAAATACAAAAAAATACTGTCAACGGGGCAGAAAACTAGAAGGGTACAACGCTGATTCCTCCCTCAACACGCTAGCTAACGCACAGTTCAGTCTACTGGGGTGTGTGTGTGTGTGTGTGTGTGTGTGGTGTCGTCCCGTACTTGAGCACGGCTCCCCGTAGCGCCTCCCTCTCCCTGGCCTCCCCCTGGTCCTCCCCGGCGCCGGAGCAGGGGATGATGTCGGCCTCGGTGTACTGGGCCTTGCCGTACTCCAGGGTGTCGTCGCCGTCCACGTCCAGGTCGGCGTCGCTGTCCGCCGCGCTCTCCTTGGTGCTGCACATGGCAAAGCCTGTTCCTGAGGGGGGGAGAGAGAGAGAGAGAGAGAGAGAGAGAGAGAGAGAGAGAGAGAGAGAGAGAGAGAGAGAGAGAGAGAGAGAGAGAGAGAGAGAGAGAGAGAGAGAGAGACATTGACTATCACAGTGAAAATTCACATGACAATGGAAAGGGTTTCAGAAAGACAAACTGAGGACTTATGAAAACGTTTTTTAAAGCTACAAAATGAATGAAGAATAAGAGAAAGGACATTTGGAAATGAATGTTGGACATGTTGGGCACATCGCCGCAACCGTCACCTTTACCTGTCCTACATCAATAGAGCAGACATGCATGTGGAAGTGCAACTGGAAGTGCAACCTAACAAACCAACATGACCGCCATATGTTTTGGTGCAGATCAACGTGTCAAGAATCCGTCAACACCACCATCTAACCACACGGACGTTCACACCGATCCTGCACGGGGGAAGAACCAGGACCGGTACTACAGGACTGGAAGAACCAGGACCGGTACTTTTTAACAGTCTTGGATTCAGATTACTCAAAACTTTTTTCACGGTTCCCCCGGTGGGAGGACGAGGACAAGGAGGAGGAGAGATCATCCGGGTAGGGAAAAAAGTGAAGGGAGAGAGACAGCGATTGGACGCGTGGTGAACTGATGAAGACGGACACGTTACCCATCAATCGCTGCACTTCTTACCCCCACGTGCGCGTGTGTGTGCGTGTGTGTGTGTGCGCGTGCACGCCTGTGAGTGGCACCTCTATAAACCCAGTGATGAACGCTCAGACAAACTCTTACCGCTGCCTGACTGCTTCCTTCAGCTCCACTTAGACACCCGGACAACCCGGTGTGTGTGTGTGTGTGTGTGTGGGCGAGCGAGTGTGTGTGTGTGTGTGTCCGTCACTTAAGAGGCGTCTCTTCGGCGTCTGTGTGAGACTTGTCTGTCCTTCTGTCACTTATGCCAACCGCTTGAAGGTGTGTGTGTGTGTGTGTGTGTGTGAGAGTGAGTCTGTCTACATGTCACTTACACCCCCCTGTCTATCCAACCATGTGAAGGTGTATGTGTGTGTGTGCATGCGGAGGTGTGTCTGTCACTTACACCCTGTCTATTCAACCACATGAAGGTGTGTGTGTGTGTGTGTGTGTGTGTCTGTCCACCAATGACAGGCCTGACAGCCATCTTATTTACACCTATCCCAATTCCTACAAGCTCTCAGCTGAACTAGTGTGGCGTGTGTGTGTGTGTGTGTGTGTGGGGACCAGATGCCGGCTAGACAGCCATCTTATTTACCCCCCTGTCCCGCTGTGTGTGTGTGTGTGTGTGTGTGTGTGTGTGTGTGTGTGTGTGCGCGTCTGGATACTACACTTCCTGTAACAGTAGGTCTCGGCGCACTATCTCTGTCAAATTGCAAATCAGTCTCTCGAGGAGCTTTCGGGATTCAAACATTTTTTACGAGGCTCTGCGGTCGACACCTATTCTCCCGCCGGCGTAACTCACCCCACTGGAGGAAATGAGGACGGGAGAGAGAGAGAGAGAGAGAGAGAGAGAGAGAGAGAGAGAGAGAGAGAGAGAGAGAGAGAGAGAGAGAGAGAGAGAGAGAGAGAGAGAGATTAAGGGCTGAATGCCGTCGTGATAAAACGCGGCACCAATGCTGAGCCGTACTGTAACCGGCCCGCGGTTTTTAGTGATCAAATAAAAAAGACCTTTTAACTTTTATTTGGTCTCGGCGGCGGAGGGGAACATACGGGAAAAACATACGGGAAAATCACCAAGCTCCGCCTCCACCCGCTTCCTCTCCAACACTGAAGACTCTGAATTCACGCCTGTAACCGACGACGACGACGAGTTCAAGGACCACGCCCCCCCACCGCTTGGCCTCTGCACCCTCGCTACTCTGCGACTGTGACGGATGCTTGTGGCCACGCTACCCACAATGCCCCGGGGGGGGGGGGGGGGTCAGCCAGGGGGGTTGCGGCACGGGTGATAAGCTGCGAACGCCCGCCGGGCTTTTCATCCGTCAGCGAATGAGTGACCGAGCAGACGGGGGGGGGGGAATTACATCGCTCTGACTTCCTGACCGCTAATGTTAAGGAGTAGAGGGGGGGGGGGGGGGGAGGGAGAGAGAGAGAGAGAGAGAGAGAGAGAGAAATCATTGGTAATCTAATCAACTGATCAGACTATGGATCGTGTGGCGAGCTGTTGTAGCTGTAGAGACTCAGAGGGTCACGACAAGATGGTAGCAAGGTGGTTATTTCTACCATCCCAATCAATCATGTCAATCATCATATATATATACTTCCAATGAATGCTGTTTTATTGTGAAAATGCTTCCAACTGCTTATTCCAATAATGAAACGTGTGTAACCCATTAGACAGGTTGCTAAGAGCGACTAGGGGTGGGCGATTATCGCGTTTATAATCGTAATCGCGATTTAATTATGTAATCGTGGCAAATATTCAAAATCGTTCATTTCGATTGTTATTTAGGCGACAAGAACGAGGAACATCTAGAAGCGCCAGTTAGCAAAGCAACCAGTGTGTGTGTGTGTGTGTGTGTGTGTGCGCATCAGACGTAACATCACTTTGAATGAACGGGCCAAATACTTTCCCCAATACTGCGTTCATGAACTGTCCCCTTAAAAAATACTACGTGGTATTCAGTCACGTCCCTCCGCCCCGTCCAGTAACGCCGTGTTCAGACAGGTTTGGACCGTCGGGCAGGAAGTCAGACACAGGAACGGCATAGAGCATCCGGTCAATTTCAAAATAAAACAAATTTCAAAATAAAACAAAACAAATAAAATAATCGTTCATTAATCGTAATCGAGGTAAAAGTTTGAAATAATCACGATATTGATTTTTAGTCATATCTCCCACCCCTACTGCTTGTTTTTTGTGTCTGAACATGCTCTGGTCACAGGAACATGACAGCGTACTACGATCCAGGAAATGAAGCTTCATTCTCCTGCTGCATGTATTTTAAGTCACTCTGGATAAGCGCCTCAGCTAAACGGCATTTTATTGTGAAGCGATGTTGGATTCCTGACGGTGGTCTCGATAGCGTCCGGGTGGTTTCAAACTAATCCCTAACAGACAGAGAGGTTGCTGTGTTTTCTTATTGGTACCTGAGCTACTTCAAGCCTAGATTGTGTGTGTGAGTGTGTGTGTGTGTGCAGTTCAGTGTGTGTGTGTGTTGCCTGCGCTACTATCTGTCCCTCTAAGCAGTCTTGGCAGGCCAATCTAATCTGGCCAGGGAAAGGTCAGCCCCACTCTAACTGCCTTTCACTCACATTATGCACTGACGCACCCTTCCTCCCTTCCTTTTTTCCTTCACTTCTCATCCTTCCCTTCATCCCTTCTTTGTTCCTACCATTCTTCTCTCCCTCTTCGTTTCTCCCTTCTTCCCACCTTCCTTCTGTCACTTCTCCCTCCGTTTGTTCTCTTTCCTCCTTCCCATCCTTCACTTTTTTTTGTTAGTTTCCTTCTTTATTTCTCTTCCTTCCTTCCTCCCTTCATTTCTCCATTTCTTCTTCTCTACTTAATTGTATCCATGTATACATCACTAGGACCTCCTCTCCTTGTGCACCTGCTGATGAACTGCTTCACCTCTTTTCTCTCTCTCTCTCTCACACACACACACACACACACACACACACAAAATGGCATTCCCCGCTTGCCTCATCACCATAACCATCTCCTGCATATCGTTGACTCTGAGCACGCTAACTACACGTGTTTCTCACACACTTGACGACAGCAACACGGGAGAGACACCCGATCTACATATGTGTCGCCGCGGCAACTGCCCCCACAGCGACGAGACGACAAGCGCCGATCTGAAGAGGCAGGCGGGATCAAAGGACTCATCAGACTGAACGACGGCCCGGATCAACCGATCGACCGACCTCGAGTGACATGCTGTTGCCATAGCAATTATCGGGACCCCCTAAGAGAGAGAGGAGCCGTGTCAAAGGTCGCCGCGCTATCGTTCTGCCATTTACAGGTCAGAGAGAGAGAGAGAGAGGGGGGGGGAAAGGGACACAGACACAAAGACATGAGACGGCCATCTTTGAAGTCTGTGTACAAAGCAGATTTCTCCTCTGCTCGATCCCCCCGGGCCTCAGACACCCATAATCCCCCTCTTCTCTCCCTCTGCCCCGGCTGGGACGCCCCGCTATCAGACCTGGGGATCCGTCTGCCTTTCTGCTGCTCGCTCCGACGGTGGAAAGCTGCACGACACTTCAACTCTGCAGTGTGCAGGATAGTTTGCAGGATATATATAATCTTTATTAGTCATCGGTGTTAAGACACACTTCAGAAATGCAAGTGGAATTGTGAAACCGACAGCTAAGATGAAACTGTGCTGATCCCTGTGCAGCAGCAAAGGTAATAGGATACAGCTGGATTTAGTTACTGTCATGTACAGTTGTTACTTACAGATGTTACTTACAGATGTTACTTACTGTACTGTACTGCTCAAATATGGATGGGTGAATGTTTGTAGTGAGCTTCTGGCACCTAAACCATTAGAAATATTGTTTTCTTCAGTTTTCGATTGTGCCGTGACGAGGGAGGTGCTCTGAATGCACGACTACATAGGATTGGTTTTATTCTGAGCCAGTTGTAAAAGACACTGTGACCATATAGTGGTTAAATATGAACGTGCTAACCTGAACCATCACTAGCTACTCACTGTTTGACTACTGCTCAAGAATTGTATGAAGGTTATTGTATTACTGCCCTGGCTAACGAACACTGTAGAGCACAGCCCCTCGTACCCCATCACTGAAGTAGAGTTTTGAAAGTACCCTGTTATAAGTTATAAACTAATAGTTACTCTCCACCTCAGACAGACAGACAGACAGACAGACAGACAGACAGACAGACAGACAGACAGACAGACAGACAGACAGACAGACAGACAGACAGCCCTCTCTCCAGATAAAGACATCTCTCCACGTCGGTCCTTTCAACCTCGCTAAGCCTGTCAGAGACACGGGGAAGTCTCCCCTCACACCGAGTTGAATCACAACCTGATCTTGTTCGATTTCCTCCCCCTGCCTCCCCGGGCTGCCTCCCTCTCCTCTCCCTTGAAAGGGCCCTCTTCCCTCTGCCTTTCTTCCTCGCTCTCTCAAAGGGAGGGAAGGATGGTGGCACTTCACAGAGGGACGGGCCCCGTCTTTATCCCCCCCGCCACCCCCCCATCCACCGAGGCTCTCGAGGGCCGGCTGGATCCAGCATGTGTGTGTTTGAACCACTGAGGAGCTTTCAAGACAAAATCCACCTTCTGAGCCTTCAGCCGGGTGAGTGTGTGTGTGTGTGTGTGTGTGTGTGTGTGTGTGTGTGTTTCAAGTCGCTCTCCCCAGGCCACCTCAGTTATCTGCGTCAGATCACAAGGTGCCCTATTAGAGCACGGCAGAAGGGTCCTGTCTGCTCGCCTAACGACGGGAACCAGGGATGGACGGACGGATGAACCGGTGGGGAGATGGATGGATGGACGGATGGATGGATGGATGGATGGATGGATGGATGGATGGATGGATGGATGGATGGATGGGGAAGCCAGCGCCCCCCCCCCCCCCCCCCTCCACACGCTGCTCTTTTGCGCGGTTTAGTTGAGATTTCAACATTGATCTGTCTCGTCTGCTCTCTCTCTGGGTTTCAAGGAGGGAGGGAGGGAGGGGGGAGGGAGGGAGGGAGGGAGGAGCAGGTGAGTCTCAGCATGTGTGTGTTTAACAACAGATCGAACAGGGAGAGGAGGAGGAGAGACGGATGAAAGCAGAGGCAGAGCTGAGAGGGTTTGAAAGAGACAACAAACTCCATCTGAGCGCGTCTTGGTGGCCTTCCCCACACACACACACACACACACACACACACACACACACACACACACACACGCGCACACGCGCACACACGCACACACACACACACACACACACGGAGGGAATGCGCTACAGAGGCTGAACTGGTCTGATTGCTGCACAAAGCGTCTGCAGTGTAAATCATTTAACTGCATGTAGCAAAATGTTTCCACTTTTCTTCTTTTCATTCATCATCAGAGCTGACGGATTGAATGACTACTAATGAAGCGGGGGGTGGGCGTCTTCACTTAATAACCAGCTTTGGACATCAACTGAAGTCTGATATTTAAAGGGGTAATACCAAAACATTACTGAGACTGAAATAGTATTTTGTTACATCAGCTGTTCCTGAAAAAAACAGTAATGACATCACTGTGTTTTTACCAAACTCTGACAGTGAAAAATGGAGTGAAATGTGTTGAAGTTGAGGCGCCATGGAAGAGAGAAAAGTACAAACTGGTGAGAGAAGAGATGGAGAGAGTAGATGGAGAGAAGAGATGGGGAGAAGAGATGGAGAGAAGAGAAGGAGAGAAGAGATGGAGAGAAGAGAGGAGAGATGGAGAGAAGAGATGGAGAGGAGAGAGGAGAGATGGAGAGATGGAGAGGAGAGAAGAGATGGAGGAGTGGTAGCACTGTGTTGGTGTCAGAGAGCACCACCGTGCTCCCCGGTGGCCGGCTCTCCGGTCCAGTCCTATAATTGCATTTCTGGGCATGTACGTGCACGCTCACACTCACACTCTCACACACACTCAACACACACACACACACACGCCGGGTCAATTGCCCAGCTAAATGTGTTTTCCTTCCCCGTGCTGAGAGGGCCGAGCTGGGCTGACCCCGGCCAGCCCGGACCCCCCCACCAGACCACCGGCACCATGACGGCTCCCAGTGGCTCTCAGCCTGGTCTGGACAGGACCAGAGGGAGTGATGGATGGGTGGAGACAGGAACAGAGAGAACGATGTATTGTGTGTGTGTGTGTGTGTGCTGGTGCTGTCGTGTGTGTGTGTGTGTGTACCTCTGAAGCCTCCCTCCAGCAGAGCAGTGGCCCTGATCCTCTTCTGCCCCGCCCACTCGTACTCCTCGAAGCCCCGCCCATTCTCTCCGTCCATGTCCACGGAGTCGTCCTCACCAAACGCACCCTCGCGCTGACACACACACACAGAAACACACACACACGTTAACCTGGACAACATCACGGGTCAGAGGTTCAAGTTTTCTATCATGACAAGATATTAATTTAGATTCATCAGTACGTTTAAAACTGAGACAATTTCTATGAACACCAGCAAGTTACAACTTTAGTTTATTGTTAGGAGTTGGTGGAGGTTAGTCGCTCTACACTAGTGAGGTGAGACAGAAGAGGGGTGGTGATTGGTGGACACCCGCAGTGACACCCTGTCATCGGTCTCGCTGAGAGAGAGAGAGAGAGAGAGAGAGAGAGAGAGACTGTTTGGCATCGACAGGAAAGTAGGAAAGGAAGTTACTGACTGACAGAGAGAGGAGGCACCTGCATGCCACCGTGCTGCGTTCACTTCATATGAGAAATACAGGAGATATGAGCTTCCTGCTGCTTCACGTCAGCGGTCAGGTGGTGAATACTACTTGAGACGTTCAGGGCTTAGTGATGAATTACTGAAGCCTGACATCACTAACAAGGAAACAGTATTATTTTTTATTATTATTATTTTATTTCAAATGAAACTAAGAAAACGATGATGTGAAAAAACGCCACAGCAGGACACGACTTTTTGACATTGGCACGTTTACATTCTGTACGCTGTAAAACACGAATTGAATGTATCGCTCACTAAGTGTGTGTGTGTGTGTGTGTGTGTGGCGAGCGCGAAAAACCTGATCTACAGAAGCCTACAGAAGACTTTCAGCATATCACGTGAACGCAGCACGAGCTACCAGAAGCGGAGGAGGCGTAATCGGACACCGCACGCCGAGGGGAACTACAGAAGCTACTGTGCCGGGCATGTGGAGGAAGTGACAGAGGTCAGAGGTCAGAGGTCAGGCGTCTTAACGAGGAGAGGTGATCGGTCTGCGGCTACAGGAAGACGACGACGGGGGCGGGGTCTGGGCCCAGAGTGTACTACTACCTGGAGCAGGCATTGTTCCACATGTCTACTCATCTCCTCCTCGCTCCCAGCCAACGGGGCACTGCACAGCGGACATACCTGGCCCCCTTCCTCAGGCTTCCTCCTCTTCATCTTGCCTATACGGGCTGGAAAGGAGGAGAGAGAGAGAGAGAGAGAGAGAGAGAGAGAGAGAGAGAGAGAGAGAGTGTTAGCGTCGACAAACCAAGACAACAGTTTTTTTGCCTTTAAGCTTGAAGCAACGACACCCTGATGTGACAAAATCTTTCCCTTCACACCCTCTCTCTCTCTCTCTCTCCATCTTTGCCACTATGTCCCTTCCCTTCCTCAGCATCCCTCTTTCCCCGCCTCCCCCCTCTCTCCCCCTCTCTCTCCCCAAACGCACATATAATTAGAAATTTAACAGAGCAGAACAGCCGCCATTGCGCCCCGAGTCTCTGTCGTTTTTTCTTAACTGCAAATGGCGCGCGGGGACATTAATTTTTAGCTGGCTGGAAAAGCAGAGGAGCCCAAGAGGGACCCTGGCCGGGGATGGAGGGGGGGAGGAGGGAGGAGGGGGAGGAGGGGGGGAGAACACGAGGCAATATACCATAACTGCAGGGGGAGAGGATGGAGCGAGCGAGGCAGGGTTACAGAGAGAGAGAGAGAGAGAGAGAGATTCTCCTGACGCTAATCGAGAGGGGCGTTGTTAAATAGAGGAAGGAGAGGGCTGCTAATTAGGTCCGGCAGGGATCTCTGCCCCCCCCCTCAACCGTGAGAACGATTCCTGGTTCCACATGAGGGCAGAGAGAAAGTAATGGAGGGCGAAGTTTAAACTAAGTCTTCATTGGTGACGGGATCTGACCGGGGAAAGAAAGAAAAAAGAAGGCGGGTAATCGGTGCGTCGCCTCGAGACGGGAAACAGTAAATGTCTGTTAACAGAAACAACAATCAATGTAATAACAACCTCCGTCTGATAACAGAGTCACATTAGGGAGATATGGAGACGTGGAGAGGGACCACTGGCCAGACCGAGCCAAGCAAAACGCTTCAATGTGAATTCACTCCCGGTGGCCAAAAGTGAGAGGACGTCTCACTGGGAGGACGTCTCACTGGGAGGGCATCTCACTGGGAGGACGTCTCACTGGGAGGACATCTCACTGGGAGGACATCTCACTGGGAGGACATCTCACTGGGAGGACATCTCACTGGGAGGACGTCTCACTGGGAGAACGTCTCACTGGGAGGACGTCTCACTGGGAGAACGTCTCACTGGGAGAACGTCTCACTGGGAGAACGTCTCACTGGGAAAACGTCTCACTGGGAGGACGTCTCACTGGGAAAACGTCTCACTGGGAGGACGTCTCACTGGGAGGACATCTCACTGCCCTGGAGCCAAGGAATACACCCAAGGCCTTCTGATCAACTCAACCTGGAGCAGCGGTACTTCCACCACTGTGACTCCAGTATTTCTACGGTTCCCATCAAGGCTTCACAAGAGTAAACTGACCAAAGAGTGTATTTGCCAAAAAAAAAGGAAAAAAAAAGTGTGTATTTCTGTGACCACCGGAACGGACATTGGTAAACGGCTCTGCTCCAACCGGCGAAAAGCTCGGGAGCCCGCGGGAGACAATTTCACCTGTTGGTCTGGTGAAAGTTAAGAGGTTTATTAGCAACGGGAGCTGCTTGGTGGATCACTTGTATAGTTTACAGGTGGATCTAAGGATTTGGAAAAGATTTGGAGTGATGTTCTCGTTTAATTAAAGATCACTCCTATCATGTGGCCTCAGGATGGGGGCGGGACCAGTGGACCCACGGAGAGAGGAGGGTCGAAATAAAAGCTTGCTTGTCTCTCAACTAACTCAGGGGGGAGGCACGTTATGAGTTCCCCCCCTCAAACCTCAGTCTGATTACATATGTGGTGTCAATCATCCCGACAGGTGTGTAAAACATTTGCTTCTTTTCATATTTTACAACGTGGATGAACGAGCAAACAAGTGTGTTGAGTCCTGTACTCAACCTCCTCCATAAACCCTACCTGGCCTAGCAACAACAACAATAAAAGTAATCTGGTCAATCTGGGTGAAACAAGCTGCAAAATAGTAGATTATCCTAAAGTGACCCCGGCTGAAGTTGTATTACAGGTAATATGTGGAATCCCAAGACTTTCCAGGCAGAATTCCATGATATTCCAGAAATTAAAAAAATAAAACAATGACAGCGTATGTCGCCTTATAACACACTCATAACCTACATATAAACAAAATGAAACAAATGGAACATTCACAGTATAAAAATGAAGCACACTGTGTATAATAATGCATAGGAAAGTGTGATGTGTTGCATGTACATACCATTCAATCTTGTTTGTCTATTTGCCCGCACTCGTAAAAACGTCTGCAAAAACAAGAAAAGGAAACAGGGGGAAATGTGAGTTAGATATCGATTAAGCATCATGATGTGTTTGCAGGTCGAAACGCAACTGTTCTGCGTGAGATTACAGTGGATGCTGGAGGGTTTTCCTGCCGAGACTGAGCGATAGTAAACAACAAAACCTACTTCTCTCTTGTTTTGCACCTCCTCCATTAATGGGCTGTCAAGTTTCATTCACACCCCCCTTTCGCACCCGCTGAAACTCACTTGTGCAAACTCATCGTGTGTGTTTCCCGATACGGTACATTACTGTAAATACACGTTTGTGCCTGGAATTCTATTCGGATGGAATTGGATTGAAAGTGGCGCCCGCGTCGGCAAATACACTCATGTCCGCCGCCATGTTGGCTTGTTTTGGTCATGTGACCTTCGCTTGGCTTGTGGAAGGGGTGACGTCAGGTGTTGTTCTGGACTTTGGCCGCTAGGGGGAAGCAGCGGGTTTCATTCAGAGACGTTAAAACGGTCTTCTCCCTTTCAGCAATGAATTCAGTGTTTGAGATCTACTGCTACTACTGCTAATACTACTACTAATAATAGTATTGAAATATAAAAATAATATTTTTTGTAAAAGTACTTACAAAAAAAGTGTTACATTTCAAACAGTAATTGTAATGTTAATTTACAACTTTATATTTTAGATTTATAGACTACAACAATCCTTTGACAAGAATCAAATTAAGTAAAATTGCATTTGCACTAATGTTGTTTGATGTTATGTAGTCGATGTTATAGCATGACATGTCATCTTTCAAACCTCTTAAAAGCAAAAAAATACTTCAAAGCCTATTTTTGTGGTTATTACAAATCAAATTGAAATCCCCATTATATAACCGTGGTGTACCACAGGATGTTTTATAATTGTGAGTTCAAATTCTCAATTAAATTACAAATGTATGTACATGTGAACCTGGGTCTTTTGGTGTCCTGGGTGGTCCGGGACCCCCAGGGTACGTGCCCTACATCGTTAAAAATAACGACCTTGTCATTAAAAATATAGCATTGTTGAATAAATTGAGGGAGGTTTGGAGTCCTCCTTCCTTTCCCCTTCTCTCTCTCACAATGTGCACCTCAAGTGTGGTCTTTTTTTCCTCCCCATATGTCTAGCGGGATCCAAACCCAGAGGCCTGCATGTCTTTGGCTATGTGCTGACTGAAGCATCCCCAGTCACTGTTATGGATGCCCTCTCTTTGACACGGTAACAGTGAGTGGGCAGCGGTACAATCCTCTCACCGCCGGCCCGTCGTCCATCAACCAGAGCCGACAAGCAGTCAGGCCTCCTCCCTCTGTTGCCCTTCTCCCCTGCACTCCCTCCATCTCCATCTCCATCCTCCCTCCTTCCCCTCCTTCCCTCCTTCCCTCTCCTTTCCCCTCACTGCCGACGCTTGAGTTATAGGCCCGCTCGCCGTGCATCGCCACTACTACCGTATCATTATGATACACTTGCTAAATGGCTGGGGATAGGTCAGGTTTTTAAAACAAGGAGCGATGGAGAGAGAGGGAGGAAGAGCATGGAGACAGAGTGACAGGGGGAGAGGAGATGGCAAAGTCTTCCATTATACTACATTTTCAGGGTGGTAAAGAGAATCACCATTGACTTAATCATTTGTATAATATAAGGTGATTTCAGCAGTTTCACTTAATGAGAAAATCTACTTTATCGCTATAAGCCCTTTATGAGCTGTGTCATCCTGAACGTATGGATGGAACGTCGGCATGGACTTAATAGTTCTTATTTTATGGTGAAAGGGGGGAAACCCACTTAACCCCGAGATACATCACAGCCATAAGAATTAAACAAACTTTAACAAACGTGATCGATGGAAGCAGTGTGTGTGTGTGTGTGTGTGTGTGTGTGTGTGTGTGTGTGTGTGTGTGTGTTGGGGTTTAAAGGAGTGAGTTTTGGGGGGATTGTCCCATTGATTAACACTTCAGCATTTACTATGTTGAGTGATAGTAGGCTCCATGCTAACACTTTAGCGTTCACTATGTTGAGCGAAAGTAGACTCCATGCTAACACTTTAGCGTTCACTATGTTGAGCGATAGTAGACTCCATGCTAACACTTTAGCGTTCACTATGTTGAGCGATAGTAGGCTCCATGCTAACACTTTAGCGTTCACTATGTTGAGCGATAGTAGACTCCATGCTAACACTTTAGCGTTCACTATGTTGAGTGATAGTAGACTCCATGCTAACACTTTGGCGTTCACTGTGTTGAGTGATAGTAGGCTCCATGCTAACACTTTAGCGTTAACTGTGTTGAGTGATAGTAGGCCCCATGCTAACACTTTAGCGTTCACTATGTTGAGTGATAGTAGGCTCCATGCTAACACTTTAGCGTTCACTATGTTGAGCGATAGTAGACTCCATGCTAACACTTTAGCGTTCACTATGTTGAGTGATAGTAGGCTCCATGCTAACACTTTAGCGAGAGATTAGTACGGTCATGCTAACACTTTAGCGTTCACTATGTTGAGCGATAGTAGGCTCCATGCTAACACTTTAGCGTTCACTATGTTGAGCGATAGTAGACTCCATGCTAACACTTTAGCGTTCACTATGTTGAGTGATAGTAGGCTCCATGCTAACACTTTAGCGTTCACTATGTTGAGTGATAGTAGGCTCCATGCTAACACTTTAGCGTTCACTATGTTGAGTGATAGTAGGCTCCATGCTAACACTTTAGGTTCACTATGTTGAGTGATAGTAGGCTCCATGCTAACACTTTTGCGTTCACTATGTTGAGTGTTCCAAACTGGCTACATCAGCTATATCAATGATATTTTTATTTATTAAATGTATAATTCTACAGTAGAAATAATAAAAACCACTAACAACTTTTCATTATTTATATTAGCCGTTTAAAAGACATCTAAACGGTTTATAGCATCTAGGCTAAAAGGCTACATAGGGTTTAAAAGTCAAAGTTTGGAAGACGTCTACGAAAACGAAAGCATAATCTTGTACATATGGGCTTCTCTGGTGCACAGCCAACAATATCCTGGGCGACAGCTACAGCATAGACGTTGAGTGTAGTGCTCAGTGGGAAGCAAACCCTCCCCAGGCTGCTGCTGGAAATAAAGAGTGTGTTCCTCTTCATCAGCTAGCCTGGTTAGCTTTGATGGTGTGAAATACATTTGCTTTCAGGGCAGTTTCAATCCATTGAGCTAATCTGAACAGTTGACATCTGTCAGTGTGCGTGTGTGTGTGTGTGTGTGTGCGTGTGTGTGTGTGTGTGTGTGTGTGTGTGTGTGTGTGTGCGTGTGCGTGTGCGTGTGTGCGCGTGACCTGGTATCTGTCCGAATGGTGGATGTCTTCAGAGGACAGAGGCGAGACCACTGGAGACTCTCCCTCACGCTTGATGTGCACCGACAACAGCAATGACTGGAGAGAGAGAGAGAGAGGAGAGAGGAGGAGAGAGAGAGAGAGAGAGAGAGAGAGAGAGAGAGAGAGAGAGAGAGAGAGAGAAGGCAAAGGCAAGATAAAAATATATATTTATTACACATCAGAGGAATTCCTTTTCCTTATAAAACCAAGAATCCGGAATCTTCGCCCTTGGAGAATTCCGAGGGCGTTGTTGCCGCGGGCGCTGTTGCCGTGGACGCACGTCACCGATGATGACTGTAACCCGCCTGACTTTGTCTATAAAACCCCTTCCACTGATTAGAGCTAATGTTTATGAGACGTTAAGAGGAGTTAGTGAAGAATGAGTGATCGGAGAGGAGGAGGAGGAGGAGGAGGAGGAGATAGGGAAGGGAGGAAGGGTAAACATCTAAAAAGGAAGGAGGGAGAGGATAACGGTAACGGTCTGACGTTACGGGACACTTTGTCTGTCCATAAAGCTGTCTCTCACACACACACACACACACACACACACACACACACACACACACACACACACACACACACACTCCTAACCCACTCACTGACAAAGCCAATCCAGTTAATTCCTCATACGACCGGCAAGTAAAAGAAAAGAAAAAAAGAAAGAGAAAGAGAGGAATATCACTCTTTTTACTAGGCTTGAGTCAGAGATCTAGCTGTGTGTGTGTGTGTGTGTGTGTGTGTGTCTTTATGTGTGTGTGTCTTTTTTTTCTTTTTTTTTACAAGGCAGCTATGAAATATTTGTATTTACAGTCGTCTCCTATTAATCAAGCGGGAGGGGCAGAGCAGAGGCTTAAGTGCTCCACAGCCGTAATCTAATAATAATATGTGAGAAATGACCAACCTCCAGAGCCAACGCCGCAAATTGGACATTATGCATGGTGCCTTTATGTGCCTGTGTGTGTGTGTGTGTGTGTGTGTGTGTGTGTGTGTGGTCTGTTTTTTACCCGGGGTTTGAAAAAGGTCAGGAAATCATTTACCTGAGGGGGGGGGGGGGGGGGGGGGGGGGATGTTTCGCCATCAGCCCAGGACTCTGACATTTAAGTTTTAAGTGTCGGAGATTAGAAATGAGAGATTCTTGCGTTGAAATTTTGTACTTCTAAGTCGACCGACGTAATGAATGAAGATAACAATGGAAAGGAAGATTCTACTGATGGATGGATGGATGGACAGACAGACAGACAGACAGACAGACAGACAGACAGACAGACAGACAGACAGACAGACAGACAGATAGATAGATGGATAGATGGATAGATGGATAGATGGATAGATGGATAGATAGATAGATGGATAGATGGATAGCTAGATAGATAGACAGACAGACAGACAGACAGACAGACAGACAGACAGACAGACAGACAGATAGATAGATAGATAGACAGATACAGACAGAGAGAGAATCAGGTAGAGAGAAATGCATGCAGACACTCAATATGTGTTGGACTGTTTTGCACATGCATGTGTGTGTGTGTGTGTGTGTGTGTGTGTGTGTGTGTGTGTGTGTGTGTCTCCACAGCTATCACATCCTCTCCCCTGATCCAAAGGCCTGAGTACGCCAGGCGGGCTGACCCCATCACCCCGGTGAGGAGGTGCGTTGGGGGGTTAATCTCCGGCGGTGGGGAACAGGCCAGGAAGCAGCAACAGCCAGCCTCTCCATCCTCCACGCCCCTGACGCTGAATACTAAACCACCGCGGCGAGATGCTCAGTCACGGCCGGGGACGAAAGGCCGCCGCTCACCCTCCCCGACCTCGACGAGCGCCGGCGTGGTGAGCGGGACGTTCAGGAGCCCCGGGGTCAGAGACGCCCGGAGACGCCGGCGAATGACAACCCCCCCCCCCCCCTGAGATTTAACAAACACGCATCTCATTTACGTTCCAAAAAGAAAACGATCCTACAAAGCTGATGCGTGAGAATGAGGACAGGAGACGCTGAGGTGATTTACCGGGTTTTAACTCAGCGGTTACGGCAGCTTCTGTCGTCAGCCATGTTGGCCGAGGCGTGCGACGCGTCACAACCCGGCCAATCGGTGGACGGATCTCCAATCCCGATTTTTGTTCAAACTTCGGGACGTTTCGAGTTTGCAGTCGTGAGCCGTGTTATACATGAAACTACCCGTTCAAACTGGGAAAGACATAATAGGTCGTGTTGAGGGTGAAAAAGTAAAAGTCTTAAAACATCATCTAAGATTTTAAACCTCAAGATGAAATGACGTCTCCGTCCCCAACTAACTACTTCACCCAGCCTCTCGCTCTCTCCTTTTACCACCCCTTTCCTCCCCCCCCGGTCTCTCCCTATTTTTTATATATATATAAATACATCCTTTTTTATCAAGTCCATCCTTTCCTCCTGCAGCTTGTTAAACTAAAGGCCGGCTGCAGTCCCGCGGCAACGCCGTGTTCATAAATCTCCCATCTACTGAACATGTTAGGGATGGAGGAACCTGTTTAAAAAGGTCTCGGTCTGGCAGCCAGCGGTGCTCATCATGGATCTGTCTTCCTGCTTTTTGTTGCTCTCACTCTTTCTTCTTCTTCTTCTTCTTCTTCTTCTTCTCTTTATACTTTTCTTTCTTTCCGTCTGTCTGCATCTCTGTCTCTCTCTCTCTATATAATTGGGACAATCACAGTACAGTGGCTCTCGACCCTGCTGCCCGCCGGACCGTGCACACAGGAGACTGGTACAGACAGAGTGTGTGTGTGTGTGTGTGTGTGTGTGTGTGTGTGTGTGTGTGTGTGTGTGTGTGTGTCCATATCAGACATAAGACAAAAGCCTCCAGTAGTTGATTAGTGCAGCAGAGGAGAACAGAGGCACCAGACGTTCAGCTCTGAAAGTTGGACAGTATAGACCTGCAGATTGTTGCAAACTTGTCAAAATGCTCTGAGATCTAATCTAATCTAATCTAATCTAATCTAATCCAATGTCATTTTGAGGTATTTTTTTTCTTTTTCATTTGATTTTTGATATATTTTTTTTATCTTCTTTTCTCTATTTTGGTGCAAATGAATATTCCCATGAAAAGGGTTTGATAATCCAACAGTTGGTAGATTACTCAACTCTGTTTGCCTGTTTCTCCTCGCAAAAAAAAACAAAATGTGCAATTTATATTCACAGTTCAGAAAAAGAGAGAGGTGCGAGGACAGGAAACAGAACAGGAGCTTAGAGGGGTTGAGGTGGGAGGACGTGCTGTTAAATACTCGATCAATAAACGGAGGCGTCGTTTGAGCTCGTCTCACCTTCGGGGTTCCCGGAGTGGCCAGGCCATCCTTGGGTGACAGGTTCTTACTGTAGTGGAGAGAGAGAGAGAGAGAGAGAGAGAGAGAGAGAGAGAACAAAGGAGATGAAGTTACTGACCCCAGGACAGTATAACACTGGTTATGGAATTCCTGGAATATTATGGAATATGGAAAGTCAGGGAATTTCAGGGATTCAGGGATTTTACAAACCAGAATATACCAGAGTATTTTAGAACTTGTATGCGGTTGGAACGCTGTTATGAGATGAAATACGAGAAAATAAATGTGCATTATTTTTGATTCATCGCGGTCACATATGAGAAGGTGTTTTCCCTCCCTCCCTCCATCCCTCCATCCATCCATCCCTCCATCCCTCCATCCCTCTCTACTCCATTCCCCATGACGGTATT
>JAXDDW010000024.1:450000-485000 GCA_034670385.1 Hoplostethus mediterraneus
CTCCTCACCTATTGCTCTTTTGCTCTTTCCTTCCATCTCTCTCCATCCCTGTTGTCCCCTCCATCCTTCCTTCCTTCCTCTCTCCTTTCCCCTTCAAGTCCACCTCTTTATCCCTATTTCTCCCCTGCCCACTCGTTCGCTGTCACCGTCTACATCTCTCTCCATCCTTTCTTGTCATCCTCACTCCCCTGCATCTCTCTCTCTCTCTCTCTCTCTCTCTCTCTCTCTCTCTTTCTCTTTGTCAAACGGCTCCCAGAGGGAACGTGAGTGATGGGAAGAGGCGAATGGATAGATAATTCCAGGGGAGGAGAAGAAGAAGAGGAGGAGGGGGGGGGGGGGGGGGGGGGGGTGTTATGTGATGTCGCACACCAAGCTTGTCAGCACCTTAAAGATGATTAATGTTGGGGTAACACACACACACACACACACACACACGTGCACTCCCTACATGTCCTGCCTTGGAGCTTGTGACACACACACACACACATACACACCCCGCGGCGCAAACCGGGGTGCGTTTAATCTTGAGGAGCACAGGGAATGCACCAGACACAGAGGGGGGAGGGGGGGGGGGGGAGGAAGAGGAGGGTGAGGAGGGTGAGGAGGAAGAGGAGGGAGGACTGGACAATAACAAGGAAATAGGTCCTGACAGGACGCTTTAGCGGTGAGATTCCTCAGCGAAATGCCGGGCCGGTGGGGCAAACGAGGGATGGATGGATGGATGGATGGAGTGAGAGAGAGAGAGAGAGAGAGAGAGAGAGAGAGAGGAGAGAGATCCAAAGATGAAGGGAGGAAAGGGAAGAAGAGGAGGCGTGCATCCTGACCTGACAGCCATGATGGAGTGTGGGCCTGATCCCTCCTAATGTGCCAAGATGGATCGTCTCATCTCTCTCTCTCTCTCTCTCTCTGTCTATCTCTCTCTCCCTCTCTCCCTCCCCTCCATCTGTCTTCCTACTTTCTCCCTCACTCCCTCTATCACCCTGTCTCTCCCTTTCTACCTCTCTGTCTCTCTCTTTACATCCCTAACAGTCGTGTCTAACCAATATCCCCCTTCCCTCTCTCTCTCTCTCTCCCCCCCTCCCTCCCTCCCTCCACCACTCATCCCTCTCTTCTCTCCTTTTAATCTCTGTCACTTTATCCACTTAAAGGCGCGCCCCGGTTTTGTTCATGTCACAAAACAATATGTCACCCGCCTGGCAGGGAGCGTATCGGGTGATGTACTGTACCTCCCGTCTGATTTATTTACTGTCCGGTACTGACGTTCACACCCCGGGCCGGGCCGAGTCAATCCAGGAAGTCACTAATACCTCCGGGTGAGCGCTAATGCTTTTAGCCGGGCACGTGTTGAGGGGGGGGGGGGGGGGGGGGGGGGGCGGGGGGGTGTAGATGGAAGAATCTAGCAACCATCATCATCACGTAAAGATGAGACTCCCTGGTGTTGCCCCATACGAGCCCATGTGGTCGGGAACAACCAGCGGGGGTGAAATCTTATTGGGTGTTTTTTTTATCTCTTGATTCTGATTGGTTGCACTCGTTCATATTCACTTCTTTCAGTATAAATCATAAAAAAAAACACTCTTAGTACTATTAATTGACAGGCCTCCTTTTATAGTGTTTTAAACCAGAGAACAACTTGAGTTTTTCCCCCCTTTGTTGTGTTATAAAGTATTTGTTTATTAGTACTAACTAGTAATAATAGGTAAAAAAAAATAAAAAAAAAACCTATAAAGAGCTTATGTTGACAAAACAGCCCAAATCTATCATCAGGTTTTTTTAGATTGGCTTTTATACTCCGATGCATTTTAAATAACCAGTTAAACACACACTCACACACTCACACACACTCACACACACACACACACGCCAAACTAGACAGGCAATTAGACAACAGATGGTGAGGAGGAGAGAGAGAAACCATACGGAAGATTGGAGCGAGAGGGGGAGAAAGTGTCCCTCCTTCCTTACCTTGGTTCCTTCCCTCCTCCTTTTCGTTCATACTGTTTGTCCCTTCCTTCCATCCTCTACCTCCCTTTTGTCCTTGCTTTTACCCTGACATCCTTCCTACACCTTCCTTCCCGCTTTCCTCCCTCCCTTCTTTTCTTCCTTTCTCCCTTACTTCTCTCCCTTCTTCTCTTCCTCCCTTCCTTCCCTTCCAGCCGATGGAAGACGATCACACGTCTCACCAACAGAAATAAAACACCAAAAAAACTCACTTTCCTTTTATCATTTTAAGCGGGAACCTTTATCTTCCCACCTCTCCTCTTATTTTTTTTCTTCTTCTCACACACACACACACACACACACACACACACTCTCTCTCTCTCTCTCTCTGTCTGTCTCGGTGTCTCTCTCCCTTCTGTGTTGCTTTGGTCCAGATGAAGTGGGAATCAATAGATGCTAGATAGCGCTGGGCTTCCAGTCACAGAGCACAATGAGCTGAGGTAAAAGGCCATCTCCGGAGAGGACGGGGGGGCTGTCAGCTCAATACCGGCTCTCAATGGGCCCGGAGATAAAAAACCGTCCGGGGTGTCCTCGCCGCTCGACGGGCTCGACGGGCTCGACGGGCTTAGAGACGCACAACATCGTGACGCCAGATTCCACTAAATGGCCTGTATGGCGTTTTCCCCTCTTCCCCCCCCTCCCGCCATTCCTGTCTCTCCACTTAGTGGTAAAAGACACACAAAAATAACATCCTTCTGTTTGAGTTTGGTGTTTCTGCACTGCACTTACCCAGAGATCACCTGTCAATCAAACAGTGTGTCCAGTAGGGGCGGGGCGATTGTTGTGTTTATAATCGCGATTTAATTTTGTAATCGTGGCAAATTTTCAAAATCGTTCATTTCGATTGTTATTTAGGCGACAAGAACGAGGAACGTCTAGAAGCGCCAGTTAGCAAAGCAACCAGTGTGTGTGTGTGTGTGTGTGTGTGTGTGCGTGCGCATCAGACGTAACATCACTTCCCCGTGAATGAATGGGCCAAATACTTCCCTCAATACTGCGTTCATGTACTGTCCCCTTAAAAAATACTACGTGGTATTCAGTCACGTCCCTCCGCCCCGTCCAGTAACGTGTTCAGACAGGTTTGGACCGGTCGGTTTTGGCGAGCCGCGAGCGAATGTGTCAAGCCGGGCAGGAAGTCAGACACAGGAACGGCGAAGAGCATCTGGTCAATTTCAAAATAAAACAAATTTCAAAATAAAACAAAACAAATAATCGTTCCTTAATCGTAAACGAGGTAAAAGTTTGTAAATAATCGCGATATTGATTTCTAGTCATATCGCCCACCCCTCGTGTCCAGCACTGTGACTGTGTCTTTGGCTTTTCTGCTGATGGGAGTTTTGAGTTTCTCTCTTCTTCGTGTGTTCGGCCACGGTGGCTATCTCGCTGCTCACGCTCACCACCCAGTTCTTCTTCTGTTCATTCCAAAATAAACCCCGGAAAGGTAAAAACGCATCACTTCCTGTGCCACTGGAGGACGGGGGGAGCGGGTGAAATGGAGAACACGTTTGCCTCGCGGTGATCTTCAGGTTGGTTTACGGCGGTGCATCGGATTGACTTGTAAATTATACACGCAATCAGCTAATGAGCACTGTGCATGTAAACTGAATTTAAGCGCAACAATAAGAGTCGGGGGAAAAAAAGACGAGGGCCGGCTTTTACGAGTTGGCACGCACACACACACACACACACACACACACACACACACACACACACACACTGAAGCACATGCTCACTCGCAAAAACACACAAGCTCTTTTCCCAAATGGAATTACAAAGTGTCTACATATGGAGGCTGTTTTTCTGTCCTTGAAACAACTGCCTTCTCCTTGTGTGTCACCCACACCCACACACACACACACACACACGCACACGCACACACACGCACACAGCACACGCACGCTCCTTGTTGTTCCCCTAAATGAGTTTCCTGACATGCATCAAGTGTTTATGCCCGCTACCCCTCTTTTCGCCTCTTCCTCTCCTCCTCCTCCACCTCCTCCTCCCCCCCTCCTCCCCCTCCCTCCTCCCCCTCACCCCGGCTGGCTAGCTATAACACCCGCCAACATCGGTAAACAAGGAAATCTCTCAAGCAGCGGCCCGGCGTGTAACCGTATTACTGCGCCCGATAACCTCTTCAAATAATGTGCGATAAGGGGAATTTGATTTGATTCACGGGAAGGGAAAGAGGGCCCCTTCTGCTCCCCTCATCCCTCCTTCCTCTCCCTCTCTTTCTCACTATGCCTTCTTTCTTTCTCTCTTTCTTTCTTTCTTTCCTTCCATCTTTCTTTCTTTCTCTCTTTCCTTCCTTCCATCTTTCTTTCTTTCTGTCTCTTCTCCCTCCCTTTGCCTCGCCATCTTCAGCTCTTCTTTCCACTTTGCCTCAGGCCTCCTCCTCCTCCTCCTCTCATCCCCCTCTTATTCTGGCAGAATGACACCGCCTCGCATCCACAATCAAATAAATCCCGTCGAGGTGTCAGCCTTCATTTTGACTCTCCCCTCTCTTCTCCCTAACCGACGCGAGGTGAGGTGAGGGGGCCCCCCCGTAAAGCACATCATCTTCATAATGGCAAATATGGGCCCTAAAGCCCAAAACCAGGTGTGTGTGTTTGTGTGTGTGTGTGTGTGTGTGTGTGTGTATGTGTGTGTGTGTGTGTGTGTGTGTGTGTTTGTCTCCCTGTGAGGTGATATGTTTTTTCTTAAGTGAGCTGTGATTTAAGCAGGCCAGACACTAGGCTGATCACTGCTGTTTGTGTGTGTGTGTGTGTGTGTGTGTGTGTGTGTGTGTGTGTGTGTGTGCCGTGTGTGTGCACGTGTGTGTTTCTCGGTCTGCAGAATAGATGGGGCTGTGCGCGGCTCATTCAGAGGACATTTGATGAAATGGAACGGGGGTCAACTTCAGTTTGCCACCCCGGCTGCGTCGGCGCTACTACCTTGTGTGTGTGTGTTTCCCGCCTGTGTGTGTGTGTGTGTGTGTGTGTGTGTGTGTGTGCGCTCTCACTCCCTGACAGTGATGCATGGCGCTTTTAAATAGCACTCCTCCACGCCCTGCTCAAAACTCATCACCAGGCTCTTTCACTATCCCTCCATCCCTCCCCTCCCCTCCCCTCCCCTCCTGCTCCCTGGGGTTGTCACTTTTAGAAAAGCAAATGAAATGTCTGCACGGTGGAGAGGCGGGATGAAGAGATCGCCAGATGGAGGGATGGAGGGGTGGAGGGGTGGTGGAGGGGTGGGGGTGGGAGAAAGGGTGTCTGTGGCCATGGCGTGTATGTGTTCTCTGTCTGCTCAAGCTCAAGGGAGTAAAGCATGTTGTTCACGTATCCGAGCGCCGCGGCGAAAAAACCCCAAATATACGGAAGACGTATTGATGTTGCACGTGACAATATGTCAAGCGGGTGCTGGGATCTGGTCGCGAGGGAGGGAAGGTGCTGTCAGTGTCGTTGCATGTAGGGTGACATGGACCGCCGTGTTTTGTATAAGCCCACGCTGCTCCCAAAAAGAAAAAGAAAAAAAAAAAAAATTCAACACGAGTTTTTTTTTGGGACATTTTGACGGCGTGAGGCAGAAACGGTCAAACGTGTCGGATTCATGTTCACAAAGTTGCATTGAAGTTCGGAAACAAACTGAGAGAGAGATCAAAATAATGTGATAAATCACCAGTTGAGTCATTTACTGGATTTTAAACACATGCTGCTAAATGGTGTGTGTGTGTGTGTGTGTGTGTGTGTGTGTGTGTGTGTGTGTGTGTGTACAAGTGTTTGTCAGCATGCGTAATCTGGGTTTTACTCCTGGGACCTCGCCGCGTGTGTGTGTGTGTGTGTGTGTGTGTGTGTGTGTGTGTCAGACAGCGTGTGATGGTAGTGAGGTTATTTGCAACTACTGACAGCTGTTTATTCAATCAATCACCTTGTCAGTGGGTGTGTGTGTGTGTGTGTGTGTGTGTGTGTGTGAGAGAGAGAGAGAGAGAGGTAGTGGCGAAGGAGAAAGCAGTAAATTAATGGCGCATTAACCAAGCACTGACCCACAGAGCAGAGGCACCAGCCGCTACAGGCCAGATCTCACTGCACCACACACACACACACACACACACACACACACACACACACACACACACACACACACACACACACACACACACACACACACACACACACACACACACACACACACACAAAGCTCTTTCTTTATCATTATAATTATTACCAACCTGAATTGTAACATTTCTGAGGCAAACTCAAAAAAAACAAGTGGTAAATGCTGACAGACAGACGGACACACACACTTACATAATACTAAGTGTGTCCTCCTGCAGTGACGGTAGCTACCAGTCATCTGCATCACACACACACACCCCTAGCCCCAATTTCCTGCCCGTGCTCCCCAAGGAGAGGGGCTATTAGCCCGGGCAGGGAGGGGAGCCGGTCCTGGGTGCCGTCTGGGTGCTGAGCCTCGCTGAGCCAGACGCCTCGGGACTGGAGATCAGTCAGAAACACACCAGAAACATGCAGGTGGCAGCGGTCACATGTGGAGTGATGATGTGTTTAATCACATGTACCAGCATGGGAATCGACTTATTAACTGATCAAATGATCAAATACACGCTTACCCAGCAGATATAGCACGGCATTAAAAGGGACATAAATGTCACAACGTCTCCTTAACGCAAAAGGAAAACAATTTTGAATTTATTTTTTTATTTTTTAGAAAAAGCCAAAAAGGATCAAATAGTCTCATGTGACCTTAATCCACACTTTGAATTTAGATCATAGAGATTTATTAGCTTGGAAAGGAGGGAAATGTCTTTTTTACACCTAAAAAGGAGGATAAACGGAGGTGGATTTCCTCTACTACTTCACTACTTCAGGATTAGACTAGTCAGGTGAAGGTTCAGGATCATTTCTCAACCAGGGCAAGATAATAACCTGAATAAACTAAATATATGTCTTCCCTTTTTGTTGTAAATTTAAATTTTTGTTTTAAATTGTATCTTTTTTTTTACTGCTTTGTAACTGTGTTTTGAAAAGTGATATTATTATTATTATTGTTATATAAATTAAAGTAATACACTTATTAAATAAATACTAACTAGATTACTACTACTACTACTAATAATAATAATAATGATAATGTATGGCGATATGCGGGGGATATAAAAGAGGAAGAGGTGTCTCTCTCTCCGTCTGTCTCTCTGCTGACTCTCTCTTTTTCATTTCTCTTTCCTCAGCTCTGTGGAGGAGGAGGAGGGATACCTAACGGAGAGGTGTGGGGGCGTGAGGCCTGTCGGGACTCATTTCCATCCCAAAGGGGGCCTCATCCCAACAGCAGCGCGTCGTGTCAGTGGGCAGACGGGAACATCAGCAAGTTTTAAATAGACGCGCTGACTCGGCCCCCTGAACGCATCACACAGTGCAACGTCTTCTCTTTTAAAACGAGCTGTTGGACGGAAGAGCTCAATAATACTAAATTAATTTGATCATAACGTCATCATGAACGGAAGTAAAGTATAACATATACCAGATAATATTGACTATCAATACTGAGCATTATTTTTGGTCTGATGTAGTATTTTCTGAATGTTGTTAAATAACAGTCAAATAAAATATCATAATATCGTCATAAATGGAAGTAAAATCCAACATGACACAGCAGATAATATTATCTAAACTCATTCGATATTGAACACTATTTTTGTTTATTTTGATGTTGTAAATAGGTCATAATATCATAAATGGTTAAATATAGCCTTATAAAACCCTCTCAATATTGAGCTGTTTGTCCAGTGTTGTATCTGAAACTTCATGTTCATTCAAAACCCTATTATATGATTAATTCTGTAAGTAATTTCTCTTTTTTTATAATTTTTTTTTATTCCTTCCTGTTAAGTTTGTATGGATACATGCTCTCCATCTGACACGTTAATGCATGTCTGATAGCATCCGGATGCTGCTGATGAACACAGGACTTTACTAGCACTTCCCTCCCTCTCTTTCTCTCCGTCACACACATCTCTCTTTGCCTCCCTCATTCATCCTCTGCTATCCTGTTTCTGCCTCGTTCGTCTATCCCTCCCCCTTTTCTCTGTCTCCCCCCCCCCCACCCCTCTCTCATTATCTCCCTCCCTGCTGCTTTCATATGGTCTAGCGGCTGAATTAATTACCAAAGCCAATTAACGGTTGATTGGCTGATGTTTTAACTAATTAGCTTTAATGAGGGTGTCGTGGCTGCCTGCACTGTGTTAATTGAATCCTAACAGCGTGGGAGGCAGCGTGCGGAGACGAGACGGGAGGGATGGATGGACTGATGAAAGAACGGATTGGATCAAGGCAACAACGCAGACACTTTGCACACACGCGCGCACACACACACACACACACACACACACGCACGCACGCACACACACACACATACACAAGCCAGCGTCAACAGTATTTAGAGCGCATCGCAGTAACACCCACCTCGTTGTTGCTACTTTGTTGTTGCTAGCCTTCCTTGGCCTCTCACACACACAAAGCACACACCATATGTCTCAAACACACACACACACACACACACAGCTCAACACATAGGAATATGTAAAAAAAGAAAAAAAGAAAAAAGGAAATACGTGATAGCCTGATGCAAACTTTTCTCTCAATTTGTCACATTGTGCAGCTTTTAGCTAATTGAAACAATTTGTTAGCATTGATATCCTCACTCGTGGCTAATGCTAGCTGCTCGGCACGCTGTTTGTTTTTGCAAAACGTGCCTGGCGAAGAAGAACAGCAGATTAAAATCTTAAATCAATGTCACCGTGTCCCCCCCCCCCCCCTCCCCCGAGTGCGGGATTACCTGCTGCATACCTGAACTTCATTTTCACCAGCACTGTGAGGGAGATGGCCGTCTTACACGCATGCACTTAATCCTCTGTTAGGTGCTTTGAAATTAATGTTTGAATGTTTACATTGGCTTTCCAGTCAATGTACAATGTTGCCTGATAGCAAAAACAAGACATTACAACAATTAACAGAACATAAACCATATTACATGAAGTTATAATGTCAAGATAGTCAGCCATGTTGTCTCTCTCTCTATGTCTCTATGTCTCTCTCTCTGCTATTCTGCTAATCTAAAGACACGGCGGAGTCTGAGGTGGCCATAAAATCTGCATGGCCATGTAAAAGGCTTAATGATTTGAAAGTTACAAGAGAAAAGAGCCTGCAGTTTGTCTCATCCATCACATCTAGCACCGCCGCCGTCGCCAAATGGCCCTGCCACCTAACCCGGCGCCGAGCACAGCAAGGGCCCGCTGTACTCCCTCCCCTCTGTCTCTCCTGCACTTTTTTGTCTTGGTCCTGCTTGGTTTCTCTCTCTCTCTCTCTTTCATTCTTTTCTCATTCTTTGTATCTTTGTATCTCAAATGTCCCTTTCTAATTTTCATCTTTTTTTCTATTTATCGCTCTCTGTTGTTCTCACTCTTTCTAAAGACCCAGTCAAAGAGAATAGTCTGATAAAGTTGTTTTTTTTTTCTTCAAATGTAGTTTGCTGTGACAGAGGAAACTGGCTTGTCTTTACCTAGTCTCTACTCCAAAGCACTACAAGTTGTAGCTTGAAAAGCACCAGCTCAGATAACCTGAACAAACCGTTCAGTGTGTGTGTGTGTTGTTAGCTAGCTAGCTAACTAGAAAGCAGGCTAATTTAGCAAAGCAACTGATGCTAATGTTCTAGCATGTACTAGCTTCTACTAGATACATTAGCTAGTGTGCAAATCAAATGGCTTAGCAACAGGACAGTGATGGCTAACCAGATACTATGGTATAGCTAGCTAACAAGCTAACATTATCGAACACAAAAGTGACAATGCTGTTAAATTAGCCACAATTAGCTGTCCAGAAATAGGGAGACTTTCAAAACAATTTCCTGCTTTCTGGTGAATTTTTATGAATAAAATAAAATATAGTACATGTTTTAATTTCTTGTAAAAAGTTATATGACTGAAACTTGCAGGTGTACTTTTCAAACACTTTTGGTGTAACCTATTTTGTTGACCGTGTGGAAACAGCAGTGACAGTATAGATGGTCCTAGATGTTTTTCTGTTACTATTTTTAACAAATATAGTAAATGAGCAGGTTATGAAACCGTATCAAAAAACATGGGAGGAAAATGTGAAGAGTCTCCGTGTGGGTTGTCAAGTCAGCGTGGACCTCCACCGTGGGCCCCCCGAGGGTTTGTTACGTCCTGTGCACCTCCCTAACCACTTCCCACTGCAACTCCCCCCACCTTGCAATAAGGTTCCTCTTACACGTGTTAACCCCTTGACCCCTCGTTGCAAACTGTAATCAATAATAGCACTCACAACTACTCCCCTCTGTCTCTCGCACTCTCACAGATTCAAGAGTGAGCATATTCCAAGATATGGAAAGAACGGAAAAATAGAAGGAGGTGGATAAACGGATAGAAACACTGTCGCTTTTTTTTACCCCATTTCCTTTCTCTTTTCTGTTTTGCTATCACTTTACCGTATTTTCTCTCTTTCTCTGTCTGCCTGCCACACGCGCCGAGCTTTCCTATCACCTCTGAGGGTCCCTGAAGAACACACACACACACACACACACACACACACACACACACACACACACGACATCGACACAAACACACACACACACTCGCATCCCTCTAGAGATGCGGTCGTGTCGGTGGGAGAAGCAGGGATTTTCTTGTTCCCGTCCTCTGCTCATCTGTCAGGCTGCTCGGCATGGCACACACACACACACACACACACACACACACACACACACACACACACACACACACACACACACACACACACACACACACACACACACAGGCAGCTAACACCTCCACACACACAACGCCATTTACACACTAAACCCTTGCAGCCCTTTCACTACCACTATTCCTACCCTTCTCTTTCTCATTCTCTCTCTTTCTGTCCTGCTTCTCTCCAATCAAAGGATGGAAGGATGGATGGATGGATGGATGGATGAAGTCATATAGAAACGGGGGCCTCAATCTCCTCTTCTGCACTTCTTCTCTCTCTCTTTCTCACACACGACCGTCGAGAACCGTCGTCTCTTTGCGTTTGAAACGGCGTGGAAACCGTCTCCCACCCAGACAGACAGACGTCTCACTCTTGTGACTTTTGCCAAGACGGGTTTACTTCTCGCGCGGTTTCATTAAAAACTCTCTCCCAACCGATTCATCCCTTCCCTTCCCGCCTCCCCCGGCCCGTTCATTAACACTCGTTTGGCTCCTTTCTCGTCGACGCTCGTCTGGGAGTGCAGATTTACGGGTTGCGATACCCCCTTGCGTTGGAAGTACTTGGATTTATGTCTTCTATTAGTGACACCGATGTCGGTTAGACACGATAACGGCTGTGAACACGCGCGGGGCGACGACGATGGCCAAATGTAAATCAGATAAATAGATGAAATTGAACGGTCATTGAAAACGTCTGCTCTGAAACCTTTTGTACAGCAGATGTTATTGTAGGACTGTGTGTGTGTGTGTGTGTGTGTGTGTGTGTGTGTGTGTGTGTTGGGTTGTCAGCTATTGAGAAGAACCTATTTCCTCTTGTTGAATCCCTGGCTCTAAATGATGGATAGATATCTCTCTCGCTGTGGATTATATGAGTGTGTGTGTGTGTGTGTGTGTGTGTGTGTGTGTGTGTGTGTGTGTGTGTGTGTGTAGCCCTCTCTCAGCCTCTCCTCTCAGACCCTTATCAGCTCTTGTCACAAACAGAGGATGGGGGATAATCCTTCATACAAGGGGAGCAGCAGCAGCACCGGCCTCCCATCTATCTCGCTGTCCGTCTAGCCGTCTGCTATATCCCCCCCCCCCCCCCCCCACCTCTCACCGGAGTGTCACCGGAATAGAAATCAAACGGACGGGGAAACAAACTTCCCGCGTCACGGTAAATCTCGGTAGCACGGCACGTCGCAATCGCCTGCATGAACACAATAAAGAATACACTTAAGTTATGTTGATTTTCTGGGAACCAGGAAACAAACCGTTTTGAAATAAAGTTTATATATACAGTGGTGGCCAAAATTATTAGAACACCTGACAGATCTGAAAATATTGACCTTTTCTTGCCTGCAAAACATGATTTCATTTCATAATGTTCATGAAACATGCAGATGGTTGCTCTGAGCACAACAAATATCAGATGAAGTGAGTCCTACTGTTTTTATCCACTTTTAACTTTAATATTTGGTATGTCCACCTTTTGCAGCAATTACAGCAGCACATCTCTCTGGCATAGTGTCAATATATTTCCTGAGAACTTGAACACTAATGTTATCCCGCCTTCTGCAACTCAAGCCAAAGGCTTTCCTTTGAATGTACAATAGATCTGTCCAGTTTATTGTCCAAATAGGCCTAGCTTGTTTTTTGTAAGGAAAATGAGGTAAATCTCCTTATGATGGCTCTATTCTGGTTTATAGAGCATAATGATGACTTTGTATATATTTCATTTGTTTTATGGGTATTTTAATGGCCAATTGAACAAAAACAACTGAAACCTCTTAAATATGCCAAGTGTTCTAATCATTTTGGTTTCACAGTTATGCATCCAAACAATGATAAATGTCCAATGGAGGAAATCCCAGATCTGGATCAAAGTCTATCTGTCCACCTAATTTCATGGAAATCTGTCCACAGGTTTTCCAGATATCCTGCTGACAGACAGACAGACAAGCTTTCTGGATGGGAAAGAACTGAGAAGTGAGCTAGACTGGCCCCAGATCAGACCAGATCAGACCAGATCAGACCAGACCGGGAGGGATCACACTTTTTTGGTTCTTTCTTTTGATCTGCCATCTGATCGGCTCATAGTTAAGTCATAGTAGTTAACCAGAATTTGCAACGTGTCATTTTACAGCCACACAGCCAATAATAACAACAAACAGGAGTGAATACCTTGTGTTATATATACATGGAAAAAACATCTTCTAATGGAAAAATAATAATAATGTTTGCATGTCTGGTTTAGCCTCAAATGTATAAATACATATACCTACCGTAGATGCATGTCAATCTGTATCTCTCCCTCCCTCTCATTTCCTGTGCTGGAATATAAAGCCAGAAATGGGAAAAAATGTATATATATATAAAAAAAAAACGTCTGGGTGCTAACATTTGATAGGAGCGGGCCAAATGTCTATCTGCTGGAGTGGGGTATTGCACCGGTCACACACCTGAGGCTATTTGTGAATGTGTGTGTGTGTGTGTGTGTGTGTGTGTGTGTGTGTGTGTGTGTGTGTGCCTGTGACAATCAGATACGCTGCGATTGCATCACACAGCCACAATTGGACATCATTGTGATCTTTATCAATCTGCTATCTCTCTGCACTACAGGGCTCTGCCTATCATCTCTCCCCCCCTCTCCCCCCTTTCCTTTCCTCTCCTCTCCTCCCCTCTCGCCCAGTAGAGGGTGCTGTTTCACTACTCTTTACTCTTGCAGCGCTGAGGCCTTTGCTCATCAGCGTCTTATCTTCTATACATATACAGGAATAGAAGATAGAAGAATAGAATAGGAATAGAAGACGGTCACTGTGGGGCAAAGAACTCTCACAACAGGTCCATTTAAACGAGTCATTTAATCTCATATCCAGTCTTGAAGTTTTAAATCTTTCTTAAAACAAGTGCACATTTCTGGTCAGGTGATTCCACTCGTATCAACAACGACACTTGATTCTTTAAGGAAATACCTGAAACCCGTTGATTTGCATTGGAAATAAATGGAATTATCTCACCGTAGTTGCAGAAATGTTGACTTGTTTTAAGAAAGAATACGATTCTGAAGCTTCGATACGAGATTAAATGTGATATCTTTACATTCTCTCCTCTCTCTCCTCTATCCTATCCCTCCTTTCATTTGCTTTCAGGTTCTGTATGTTGACAGGGAGACAGCTTGAGGGCTTTCAACTCCCAACACACACATGCGCACACACACACACACACACACACACACACACACACACACACACACACACACACACACACACACACACACACACACACACACACACACACACACATCGGTTTGAGGGGACAGGTCTGCAGCTCAGATCAATAGAAAATTAAAGAGACCGAAATGGTTTCTGCTCACATATTAACCTCCCTTCTCTCCTTTTCTCTTCTTTTCTCTCTCTTCCCTCATCCTCTCTCTCTCTCTCTCTCTCTCTCTCTGTGTGTGTGTGTGTGTGTGTGTGTGTGTGTGTGTGTGTGTGTGTGTCTCACCCTCCCCTAACAGCTAGTGCCAATGAGGACAGCAGTGTTTCAAACAACTTGAGTATAGGTTTTAGTGACAGGGAGTGAGAGAGCAAAGAGAGAGAGAGCGTGGTGTGTATGTGCGTGTGTGTGTGTGTGTGTGTGTGTGTGGGGTCAGACGGTTTTGGAGTTTGAGGTGAGGAAAAAAGATAGAGAGAGAGAGAGAGAGAGAGAGAGAGAGGGAGGGATGGATGAAGGGATGGATGGACGGAAGGATGGGGGCAGTAATAGCACAGAGACGACAGGGGCTTTGCCTGTCGTGCTGGGCTGGCACACACACACACACACACACACACACACACACACACCGTCTGGGGACTCAAATCTCAGAGCAATTTTCAGGCCAGATGATTGGCAGCTTGATGCGTATTCTTCCCCTACAAGACCGGCTGATAACTCCAGCTATCCCATTCCATCCCTCCATCCCTCCATCCCTCCCTCACTCTCTCCCTCTCTCCTTATGGTTTTTTTTTTTCCTTTTTTGTTGCTCTGACTCTCTCGACATCTCTCTTCCTCTCTCTCTCTCTCTCTCTCTCTCTCTCTCTCTCTCTCTCTCTCTCTCTCTCTCTCTCTCTCTCTCTGGGCCTGTTGTGGGGCTATTACAATGACAGAGGCGATAAGGGACATTTATCACATGTGCGGCGGGGTGAGCCAGAGAAAGCCCTCAACAGGTCTAGGGGGAGGAACACACACACACACACACACACACACACACACACACACACACTCACACACACACACCACAGTTATCCACACAAATGTGCAGGCGATCAGCCGTGCACATTTATGCACACACACACACACACACAAACATGGACAAATGTAAATAAACAGGCAGAGTCTATGCACACGCTCACACACACACACACACACACACACACACACACACACACACACGTGCACGCACAGTGAAACGGTGAATCATCCTCCCCTCCCATTTTGTATTTTGCAGTTGACTGAGGCCAATTCCCCATAATTCAATACAGTTGAAAAATGAAACCCTGGTAAATCGCTACAGCGGTTTTACAGATCCCCGCTTATCCTCATAATTCATTATTTCCAAACTGTAACAACATTACATTTCATTTGTAATGCTCCGCCTGCCTCAGCCATTTGCCAATTGTTATATCTTATTGTTTTCCCTCTCCAAGGGGGGGAAATGTGAGTTATTAGGGGAGAAATGGCGGCTGGCTGGATGGCTGCTTCGCTACATCACTACCTGTCTGTCTCCTCCTGACTCTCTCTCTCTCTCTGTCTATCTGTCTGTCTGTCTCTCTGCCTGTCTGTCTGTCTGTCTGTCTGTCTCGCTGACTGATTGGCTAACTGTTGGCCGTGGTGACGACAGACGGACAAAGCCGAGGTTGAGAAAAAGAAAAAAGGAGGAGGAACAGTGTTAGTTGTTGTTGTCTCTGTATCATTGTGGTGAAGGGATAATGGGTCTGTTGTAGTGCAGCGCTACACACACACACACACACACACACAGACACACACACACACACACACACACACAGACAGATGAGATGTGATAGTAGGCCTATTGTAGTCCAGCGCCGTGGTACAGGCAGATCCACAGCTGGATCGGTGGAAGGCAGAGACCGGGGCGAGGATAGGGTGAGGAAGGAGGGAGAAAAAGGGGGGGATGGAGGGATGGATGGATGGAAGATTGAGGCAGGGAGAGGGTGAGACGGGCGGGCGGCGCGAGGAAGGGAAGGACGAGAGGGACGGAGGCGGGGGAGAGATGGACGAGACGGGGGGGTGAGAACACGGGAGGAGGGGAGGGGCGGCAGAGAGAGGGATGACGGAAGAAGAGATGGCGGAGGCGGGAGTAAGAGAGAGAGAGGGAGGGAGGTAATATAGAGGGAGGGATTGAACGAGGGTGACAGGGGGATATGGATGACAGTTGGGGAGAAGGAAGTTTGGAAGGAGATGATGGAGATGGAGATAATAAAGGAACTGCTCTAGTCGGGGTACTCTTATTTTGATACGTACACTTGCACTTCTACAGTTGCTGAAAATGGAGCATACAAATGTAAAATAGTTGCGAGAGTCTATTGAAAAATGCAACCCTTAATCTTTTCACATATATAGTGAAAAAAAAGTTTTATAAAAAAATGAGGTAAAAAAAAAAAAATCGAGTGTTTCACGCCAGGTCAGCTGACTTGAGAAGGGCATTGCGCAATATTCACAGCATCGAAAACACATTCCTCAAATAGGAGGACGAGAAAAAAAAAAAATCACCGAGATCAAATAGTGGAATAACCATTAATCTGAGAGCTAAAAAACGTGCTTTGATGCCTCTCTCTATCTCACACACACACACACACACACACACACACACACACACACACACACACACACACACACACACACACACGTGCTGAGCCACCCTCCCATTCATCACGGCTGTAGCCGGCCCTGCCCATGTTACTGTACCCTGTCACAGTGCTGGCTAAACAAACTGCTCCTTGATGTATGAGGGGCCTACACCGGCCATAAACTTATCCGCTTTTAACTAGCGGGCTACCGGCTTGGCGTGGCGAGACGTCCGCGTCCTGGTGTGTGTGTGTGTGTGTGTGTGTGTGTGTGTGTGTGTGTGTGTGTGTGTGTGAAAGCGTATGAAAACTGTCTGTGAGAAATTAACCCCCTGGGTGCCGCTTCATAACTCACTCCCCTTCTTTCTTTCTCCTCTCCCTCCCTCCCTATCCATCTATCTTTATTCCTTGGCCGAGGCATTAGTCCAGTATCTATTACCCATTACTGTGTGTGTGTGTGTGTGCGTGTGTGCGTGTGTGTGTGTGTGTGTGTGTCTGACCAGGGAGGAAATGGCTCAGGAGAAGTAGAAGAAGAAGAAGAATTACTGCTCTTATGTGTCTTGTTGGACAACCAGCAGTTTCCTGTTAGTGAACGAATGGCAGGAGAGTAAAGTGTAGACATCAGTCTTCGAGTCAGGCCTTTCTATTCTATTCTATTCTATTCTATTCTGTTCTGTTCTGTTCTATTTTGTTATGTTCTATTCTATTCTGCTCTATTCTATTCTATTCTTTTCTATTATATTCTGTTCTATTCTGTTCTATTCTGTTCCATTCTATTCTGTTCTGTTCTGTTCCATTATATTCTGTTCTATTATATTCTGTTCTATTCTCCAAGGCAACCAGCCATATAAACATCATCAGGTTTATCTATATGGCCTAGCTTGTGATGCTGGCACCTTGGCACCCGCGGGTGCCCTCCTTGGTTGCCGCTCGGAGCCTCCCAGGGTGCCTTGCTGTTTTATTGACTCTATTTATTTATTGTCTCCAGTCAGTCTGGAGTCTATCGGGTGAGGCGCTAATCTGGCCGAGCGCGATTAACGATTAATTGATCGCCATAATGTTATCAATGCTGCTGCCTGCACACACACACACACACACACACACACACACACACACACACACACACACACACACACACACACTGGCGCAAACATGCAAACAAGCACATTATGAAAGCATACACTCTTCTCCCACCTGCCGACACACACACACACACACCACCTATGCACACTGCTAGTAAAGGTTAATTACGTGGTTTTACGGCCGTGAGCTGCGTTGAGCCGCGTTGAGCTGCGTTGAGCTGCCTCGTTTCTTATCAAGCACTAAATTCATTAGCGGCTAACACACCTCGCTGGGACAGCTCATTTACTTCTGACAAACAAGATTAGAGGAGAGAGGGGCAAGAGGGTAGATCGGGCAGGAACGTACGCGGGGGGGGGGGGTGAGGGGTGAGGGCTGGGTGGCTGGGTTGAGTATTGGGAACGGGACGAAACGGGAATCCCAATGGTGCAGATGAAGGAGGAGAGGTCCCCGTATCAAACCCCTGATGTGTGTGTGTGGGAGTCAGGCGGAGGTTGAGTGACAGCGAGGTTACATTCTGCTCAGAGGAAATGGTGGAGAAAGAAAGAGAGACAGGGAGCTGGGTAACACAGCACACAGCACACACACACACACACACACACACACACACACACACACACACACACACTCCTAAACCAAATAAGGCTTTGCCCACCTCTGTCTTGTTGAGTTAAATTGGCAAATATCACCTGCTATGTACTGAGGCAGGCAGACTCCACTACCTCCCCACAACACACACATAAACACACACACACACACACACACACACACACACACACGCACACACACACACACACACCAGACGCCTGTTTTATCTCAGATGAAAAGGATGCCAGCCAGACGTCAGCAGACAAATCAAAAATTCAATAAATCAGAGCGCGTCGTCATTAGGCCTTATCGTACACGCAGGACGTGACAGGCCTCTGTCTCAGTGGGTGTCTGTCAATGGGCGTGCACACACACACACACACACACACACACACACATTAATGAACACACATACAGTGTATCCATAAAAAAAAAAACACACACACACACACGCCCACATGAGCATACAGTCAGTTCAAGCACAAATATGCTCAAGTCAGGCACACAAAAACATATGAATGCGCACACACACACACACACACACACACACACACACACACACACACACACACACACAGCACTTTGCACTGCCACAGCGTTGGGACTTTCAACTGCGTCTCATTTCCATGACAGAGCGAGAGCAGGCCGACAGAGGGCATAACAAGCTGATTGGTTGTTCGCTTTCATCTAACGGCACAAATACGAGCATATTGAAGAGATCACTGGATATGAAGATGTGCCCTTCAGCGTACGGTACGGCCTCTGATTCAATAAAGGGTGGTGATTTCAGCCCTCCAGGCACCTCGTACGAATATGCACACAACACCCACTGTAATGTTTTTGTTTTTTTTGTCACACTGGCTACATTTCGCGGTGTCATCCGGTGCCGAGGTGAAGCAGACTTTCATCCGGTGGGGGAATTTGCCACACAACCAAATATGAAATATATCTGTTTGTTTTTGTTTCTGTTAGAATTTATATCATTATTAAAAAGACAAACGTGTTCAGCGGATGATGAAAAAAAACGAATAAATCAGATGCTTCTTTTCATGTCTTCCATATAGGATTTAGAGATTGTGGTACTTTGATTAAGAATTGATTTATAATTGTCATACCGTAAATTCCATTGAAAATGTATTGCACGACTAGAAATAATGAAAGATGAAAGTGTGTGTTCATATAATATAATCGTATAATATTTGAGGCCGTTTTATTGATACACATACAAAATGCCGACTTGCTTAATGCAACGTTTAAAAAGCTCCACATAATCAATAACGACCTGAAACATAATGGAAGATGTGTTCTAAAAGATGTGATTTTCATGTTCTGTAGTACTTCAAAAGCTTAATATCTCCTTTTTTTTTTTCTTCATCATATGTGCAAAATAATTGCACAATTAAAAGTCGAAAATAATATGATTGTATTCAGAAAGCTTGCAGTGAAATTATTGTGTAATTGAATATAGCAAAAAGTAGTGAGTGAAATAATGAAAAACACATTAATCATAACATTCATAATAATGTCTTGAATCATATTTCTTTTTTGCGATATACATTGAACACAGGCACAGCGTGATTGCATGATAAAAAAAAATGATTAAAGAAACTCGTTTTTTTTTAGAGACCGAATTCTGCATCCACCCGCGCCTTCAAAATAAAAGCTTGATTAGCGACGCTTGCAGTCATGCCATGTGTATGTATTTAAGTAGTAATTTAATGGAGGTTATTATCCGTACTAGTTAGGGGAGGAGGGGGGAGGGGGGAGCCTGCAGAGTGATGCAACGCACAAATATAGCTGTTTAGTAATACAAAATAAAATGTAGGGGGGGGTAATAAGGTTGTTTAAGGCGCTTGTTACTTGGAACAGCCTGTTTAGGGGAACTATTAAGGGAACCTGTCGAGTATTTAGGGAGCAGGGGAGTCGTGTTTAGGCCCGGTGCAGTGATCCAGGATAAACACACGACAGCAGGCTTATTTACAGACTGAAATGAGAGCAGGATCCTTTAGGATCAAGTGCTCTCGCTGTTTGGAGGAGAAAAGTCCTCAGCCTAAACTCCCTCTAAGCTCTCAATCAGACTGTTACACACACACACACACAAATACACACTCATATTAAAGCAGCTACACTGAGAGATACTGAACTTTTTCACTCTCAAGTCTTGTGACCGTGTGACCCGGGGCTTGTTACAACACGCTCCTGTCGCGTTGAGCCGTTTTGAATCTACAGTGCGTTGAGGCCGCCGGTGTCAGAAGTGATATATTTCAGTGGGAGAAAAAAAAAAACCCCAGAGGCCTGATGTGGACCGAGTGTCGCAATAAGACGGAAGAGGTTAACCTACGCTGCAGTATGGCTGGGGCCCGTCCGTTAGCCCACCCGAAACCACACACACACACACACACACACACACACAAACCGCTAAGCCTCTACTGCAACGGCTAGGCAGGTGCTGGTCCTGTAACAGTGTGTAGTTACAGGAAGGAAATTTCACCACCAAAACATTATGAAAGTAGAGAGAGAGAAAGAGAGAGAGAGAGAGAGAGTGAGCGAGAGAGAGACGGGGGGGATTAGATAACATTGTGGTGGAAGGAGGGAGGAAGGAAGGGAGACTGGGTGATAGAAGAAGAGAGGAGTGTTGGGCTAGGCAAGGTGTATGCCTCTGTGTGTGTGTGTGTGTGTGTGTGTGTGTGTGTGTGTGTGTGTGTGTGTGTGTGTGTGAAACATGCCCCCATAACACCGACGGCTGGCCCGCAGAGTCGTGTTACCCTGTCCTGCCTGGAAACACACACCGCAAACACACACACTTTCATTTCTGCAGTGTTTCTGCTTTTAAGTCGAGCAGATGGGAAGAGATACACCTTCAATTTAACCCTAGTTGTAGGGGTGGGCGATATGGCTAAAAATCAATATCGTGATTCTTTAAAACTTTTACCTCGATTACGATTAATGAACGATTATTTTATTTGTTTTATTTTGAAATTTGTTTTATTTTGAAATTGACCGGCTCTATGCCATTCCTCGTTCTTGTAGCCTAAATAAAAAAATTTGCAAACGAAATTTGCCACGATTAAATTAAATTGATTACGATTATAAACACGATAATCGCTCACCCCTACCTAGTTGTAAAAAAAATAAAAGGAAACTCTATTCTATTCTATTCTATTCTATTCTAGATGTGTGGACAGCTCTGTTCTCATCAGCACTAAACAGCCTTCATTGCACTCATACTACTTCAATAGTCACCAGATGGCATTCATTAGCACATGTACACACACACACGCACACACACACACACACACGCACGCACGCACGCACGCACGCACACACACACACACACACACACACACACACACACATAAATATACATGGCACAGAGCATCTTCTTCCCAATTATTCCTGTGTCAGTCAGTCAGCGTGGTCCTGTGTAAATCCAAGCCTTTTAGCCATCTTCCACTCACCATAATATGGCCATCACCATTACAATGCACGCACACTCACACACACACACACACACACACACACACACACACACACACACACACACACACGCACACACACAGAGCTGGGCGTCTTCTCTATAATAAGGCCATCACCATTAAAGCTGTCAGGGCTGGAGTGTTGAGTGTTACTGCCGAGATATTACACCTCACTCACCCTGCCTGACACCGCGTGACCTGCAAATACTCACACACACACACACACACACACACACACACACACACACACACACATATACATACCCAGGACTGTGTGTGTGTGTGTACATGCATGGCATATATGTGCGTGCATATTTGTGTGTATATTTGTCTCTCTCTCTCTGTGCCCATCCCACCATGTGTTGGGGCCCCTGTGTAATTTACAACTGGGAACCACCTCCTTCTACACACACACACACCACACACACACACACACACACACACACACACACACACACACACACACACACACACACACTCAAGAGAGACAAACAACAGCCTAGAAAACATGGGTTGAGAAATTGAGGCGGGAGGTGGGCCCATTTGAAGACCCTTAAGACACAGTTGTCAGAAGAACCGGTAATTTGAACCGGGAAGGATGGGAGGATGGCAGGACCGCCACGCCCACCCCGCCGGGCCGGCCCGGACACGAGGGGAGGACTCACCCAAGACGAGGAGGAGGGAGGAGGAGGAGGGAGGAGGAGGGAGGAGGGAGGAGGGAGGAGGAGGAGGGAGGAGGGAGGAGGAGGGAGAAGATGGATAGTACCATTCTCTGATGTTGCATCTTAGCATTTTGTCTTTTGAAACATCATTACATCATTGTGAAATGAACTGTGGTACCTTGGTGTGATTGCCGTAAACAATGGAGACCGCGGTGGAGACGGTCGCTAGCCTCTGTCTGACAGCTGTTAGAGTTTCTCAATATTAAGACCACATTTCCCATAAACCCCCGTTTGCTTCCTGTCGCAAAGAGTTACGGCGCTACTTGTTTGTATGCGGTGTGTGTGTGTGTGTGTGTACCCTTTTGGCAGAAGTGGCAGGGTCTAAGCAGATTTTTTTTTTTTAAATCAAACGCACACACACACATGCACACGCACACGCACACCCACCCACACACACACACACACACACACACAGGCTGTTCCCTCTCATTCCTCAAGACCAACCCTCCTGTCCTCTCAAATCTGGTCCAGTTTTCTATCATCTGACTGGACACACACACACACACACACACACACACACACATACATGTGTGTGCCTGGCGTGAGTGCTGACGTATTTATCACATTAGTATTAGTCCTTCTCTCTGTCACCACAATCCTCACAGCTGGTGTTGACATGCGGTCCCCGAACCCCCAAAGCGCCCCTGAGGCTGAGCGTGTGTGTGTGTGTGTGCGTGCGTGCGTGTGTGTGTGTGTGTGTGTGTGTGAAATCTTGTTTCTTTTTCCCTACAGTGATCATTTTCTCCCCCGTTGACAAAAAAAAAAGCCCCACTCTCAACGAAATAAGTGCCTGTCATGACAGAGAAAAGAGCAACATAAATGAAAGGAGCAGGAAACGAGGAGGAAAGAAAAGCAGCGAGGAGGACAGAAGAAGAAGAAGAAGAAGAAGAAGAAGAGAGGGAGAGGAGGGGCGTGGGAGGGTCCTGTGTTGAGGGAGAGACAAAGATTGGTGATGCCAGTTTCCATATGACAAGTGGCGACGTTATGAAGATGGACGGGCGGCCGAGACGGAGCGCCTGACCTTTCCCAAAATGCCACATGTCACCGCGCTTTTATGTCACTCCCCGCAAAACAATATGTCAGGGACATAAAAAATCATTACGCCCTCTCTGAATTATGCTGTTATGGCATGCCGCAAAAAAATAATCATTAAGATGACATTATTCCACACTTAACTAGGAGGAGGACGGTGAGGAGCGGTGGGGGGTGGGGGGGGGGGGGCGTCGGGGGCTCTTTGAATTTACGATTTGTCGCGATTTCACGAGTAGCGCGGCGGCGGCGAACCATCGTCTTTTTAGATGTATCGTTATGACTTTTATGCCTCGGCGTGGGACGTTGAGGGGGAAAGCTGAGAGAGCGGCACCACCGGGGGGAAAAGCAATGACTGCTCAGAGATCATGAGAGTGGAGCAGACGTCTCACACTGGAGCTAAATAGCAGCCATCTTGTATATTTATGTCATTCCTCCCTGGGTCCGTCTGCTGAAGCTGAAGGAGGTTTCCGAGGAAACGATGAGCGGAGGCGGGACTTCCAATAAAGCATCACCGCGTAGGAGTCGTCTGGCGGCTCTATCGTATATTCATATGATGTAGTGTACGTTGAAGCGGGAGCTCTGAGCCAACACCACAGATCCCAACAGACATGACTGCACAGAGAAGTAGATGGGGCTCAACGTAAAGCTTCTTCATTCCTGAACGCCACTGTGTGCCAGCCATACTATCTCCATACAGCTCTAATGTTGAGTAGAACCTCTACTAACCTTTAGTAGAAAAGTGGCTGAAAATTAAAACCTTCAACCACTAAGCTATGTTGAGCGATAATAGGCTTCATGCTAACACTTTAGCATATGCTTCTTACCCAAAGTAAGAAGACTGACTTTTTAGAAATAAAATGTTATTAGTGAATTAGTGCTCATTTTCTCACTTCTATAACTCAACGTAGTGTATGCTAAAGTGTTAGCATGGAGCCTACTATCACTGAACATAGTGAACGCTAAAGTGGTAGCATGAAGCCTACTATTACTCAACATAGTGAACGCTAAAGTGGTAGCATGGAGCCTACTATCACTCAACATAGTGAACGCTAAAGTGGTGGCATGGAGCCTACTATTACTCAACATAGTGAATGCTAAAATGATAGGATGGAGTGTATGCTAAAGTGTTAGCATGGAGCCTACTATCACTCAACACAGTGTACGCTAAAGTGTTAGCATAAGGCCTACTATCACTCAACATAGTGTACGCTAAAGTGTTAGCATGGAGCCTACTATCACTCAACACAGTGTGCACTAAAGTGTTAGCGTGGAGCCTACTACCACTCAACACAGTGTGCGCTAAAGTGATAGCGTGGAGCGCTGGAGCCAATGATCTACCGGGGACACGTGGACGATTCCGGTGTCTATGATCTCATCGCTTAACGGTTGAGTTGACCGACGGGCCGATCGCCATTTAAAGTGTTTCAATCTTCTGTCTAATTTTACCCGCACGCCTGTTCTGATGAAGCCCCCCCCCCCCCCCACCCTCAACGCGGCACCATTCATTCATTCAGACAGACATGGATCATCCGGGTGGGTGTAGGATGTGGCGTGACACGTTCGGCCACCGGACAGAATAATACCTTTATGTCCAATTGAACTATTGATCTGAGGGATTGCACAGGCGCAGACTTTGACATTTCGCCTGGTATTTCAACTGGGAGATGTTCTAGCTTTAGACGTTTGACCTATATAACCCTGAACACACACTCACACACACACACACACACACGCAACACACACTGTCCCCGACTCTGCCTGTGTGTGTGTGTGTACGCGCGAGTCGTCAGCTGTAATAGCTCCTGACATCAGCAGAATTGAGTTTGGAGTCAATGTGGATGTCCCCTATAAGCCAATCATCCAATCAGCGCTCTCCTGACCACGGGGGTCAAAGGGCAAGATGATGTCATACTTCCTGACAACATGATAAAAAGCCTAGGAGAGAGACGGCGTGCGACACACACACAGAGAGAGAGAGAGAGAGAGAGAGAGAGAGAGAGAGGATTTCTCATAGGTTTAGGGTGCTATCATGATGCAATGGGGTACTGAACACACACACACACACACACACACACACACACACACACACACACTGAGGACCCCCTAGTCTTGTCCGAATCTGGCAGGCAGCGATAAAGCACTCAGTGAAACATTTATGGCTTTCATAAACAAGAGCCAATGATTAATGTTAGCCCTCTTCTTTGGGATTTCTAATAAAGTATGACACATTTACACCCTCGGTCAACGCTGCCAAAGCCCTATTAAACACGTCTGAAAGGATAGATGGCCACGGCAGGACACACACACACACACACACACACACACACACACACACATACGACGCAACAAGGAAATTAACCAAACAATGCCTCGCCCGTGTTTTTCCATTCACAACAGAACAAGCGAACGGCCTTCATGTCCAATTTGCAGTGACGTTTAAGATTTAGTCCTGGCAGCATCGCTCCTCTCTTTTCTTAAGCGCTGTGATTGTTCTGACTCCCCCCTCCTCCCCCCCTCCTCTTCTCCTTCGACGTGTCTTTTTGTGTTGTTACGCCAGCTGGGCTACACGGAGAGGCTTGTAAAAAAAATAAAAAAATACTCCAGCTATGATATATTACAGTGGCTGAAAATAGGGAGGGAAAAAAAGCATCAACAAGGCGACTCCTCTGGGTGAAGAGAACCAACGTTTTATATTTGTCAGTTTTCCTTGTGAAAGTCTTCCTGAGTGAGAAGACCCCCTCGTGGCCCGCTCGCCACACTTTTTACACCGTTTTTTTTTTAATGTTAAAAATGACGCGTTGCATTAGCGTGACGGAGGAAAATTGAAAATCGTATTATTATGGCTACATGCAACCTTTGGCCTCAAATATGTCAGAGCAAAAGTGAAGGCAGGGGTGAGAAGAGGAAGGGGGGGGGGGGGGGCAAGGAAAAAGAAGAGGGAAAGTGGATGAAAGGAAATTATTTTTAAGTACACACCACAACTCTGGTGTTACACAATGACTCAATATTCCACAAGACCCAGGAAAAAACACAGAGACAAACACTGTGGCGAGGTTACATGGATGCATGAGGCCTGATGTGTGTCACATTTATGGTTGAAGAAATGATTAAGGGAAGGGAAAGGGAAGGGAAGGGAAGGAAAGGAAAGGAAAGGAAAGGAAAGGAAAGGAAAGGAAAGGAAAGGAAAGGAAAGGAGAAGGAAAGGAAAGGAAAGGAAAGGAAATCAAAGGAAAGGAAAGGAAAGGAAAGGAAAGGAGATCAAAGGAAAGGAAAGGAAATCAAAGGGAAGGAAAGGAAAGGAAATCAAAGGAAAGGAAAGGAAAGGAAAGCAAAGGAAAGGAAAGGACAGGAAAGGAAAGGAAATGAAATCAAAGGGAAGGAAAGGAAAGGAAAGGAAATCAAAAGAAAGGAAAGAAAAGGAAAGGAAAGGACAGGACAGGACAGGACAGGAAAGCAAAGCAAAGGAAAGGAAAGGAAAGGAGATCAAAGGGAAGGAAAGGAAAGGAAAGGAAATCAAAGGGAAGGAAAGGAAAGGAAAGGACAGGAAAGTAAAGGAAAGGAAATCAAAGGGAAGCAAAGGAAAGGAAAGGAAATCAAAAGAAAGGAAAGGAAAGGAAATCAAAAGAAAGGAAAGGAAAGGAAAGTGAAGGAAAGGAAAGGAAAGGGTTTTTGTTCTCTACCTTGTCATGGACTGAAATACATCTCAGTATTAGTAAGTCGCATCTGAGCAGGAGACATACTTGGAGGCTGGCTAACACACACACACACACACACACACACACACACACACACGCACACACACACACACACATACACACATAGGTACAGTATATATATATAATGCCCTCGTTTCTACTCTCTCTAATGACAGAGAGAGTAGAAACGTACTCACGTAGCTCTGCTCACGCAAACCCAGACTTGAGTCACGTTCATGAGCAGAAGGTCACAACATAACCCAACTGTCTGAGAATGGAAAACTGCAAATTTAATATTCTTATTTGGACTACTAAAATCTCCCTGTGTTCTTGAGGCTATTTGGATGTGTGTGTGTGTGTGTGTGTGTGTGTGTGTGGTCATAAAATGGCATGACTACATCTCTCCATTGTACAGTAATCATCTAAAAGTAGAGACACGTTAACCCCCGAGTGAGGATACGTATGAGAGAGAGAGAGAGGGAGAGAGAGAGAGAGAGAGAGAGCAAGACCAACGCCACTGCCACGTCTAGACTATGTTGACGTCTGTCGAACCGCAGCGGCTGTTGGGGCCGAGTGATGCCTTCACATCCTGAGACGCCGGTTGGAAACGGCAGCATCGTCGCGTTAAAAAAAACGTCAACGGTACACCTCGACACCTCGGTAGACCGGCGCGATGCATTGGAGGACGTTGGAAATATCGGAACCCCCACCTTGAATGATGAAGAAAACGGCCAATTATATCTTCAGAAAAGGGTACATTTATACTTTTTGGCCCCCGGTATCACTTTCACGATACTTACTATGATATATAAACTGAAACTGCGTAGTAAAGATTGCGTGAAAAGGTGCGTAGACGCCACGAATAAAAAGCTGCACTCAACCCTCCACTATACGTGCCCGATTACTGGCATTTCTCCTGCAGCATACCGGCTTTCCCAGCATGCCTAGCCCTCTAAGCCCCTCCGGACCCACCCACTGTAACCATAGCAGTATTTTGTCCTCGGCTTTACCAGTCTTCCCATCCTCCGCTTCACCCCAGAGCCACCCCATTGTTTTATGGCCCACTGTTATTCTCTGAAAGACTGGAATTCACCGTTTCATGGGGTAAAATCAAACCAGATATGCGGGGAGGAGAGGGAGGAGAGGAGGGAGGAGAGGGAGGGAGGGGTAACTACACGTATTCAGTTTTATAGATTTTGGGTAGTACGTGAAAATAACGCCCCAATATGGTTTTTGGACGTATAAAAGGTTGTTTGTCTGCTTTGGCAACGTTGCTTAAGTGAGTTGAAGTGAAAGGGCAAGAGGGCAGGGAGAGGAGAAGGAAGAGGAGGAAGGAGGAAAGGAGGTGGTGGGAGGCAGAGGGAGGGAGGGAGGGAGGGGGGCAGTAGAGAGGGCTAGCCAGGCTCCCTGCTGGGCCTCCATTCATTGAAGCGGGTCTTTTACAAGGGCCCCTGCCTGGCAGAGTGGGGCAAACCTGCCAGGGTAAAAAGAAGAGGGGGGTGGGCACGTCAAGTCCAGGCTAAACTGTTGCTATGAGGGAGGGGAAACACAATGGTGGGCTTTGGTCTCTCTCTCTCTCAATTCAGCTCAACTCAACGCTTTACTGGCATCAATGGTAGATGGAGAGTACTGCCAAAGCGTCTCAACACAATTGAATAAAAACAAATCACAACATAACAGTAAACATCTGTTCCTGTGTGTGTTCTGCACATATTTGCGAGTTACTGTATCTCCTTGGCTGCGTGTGGGTGGGGAGAGGCTCTTATTGTGACAGCGCAATCCACGTGGGAAACGGTGCAGGGGTGAGGGCGAAGGTGGCGAGGGCTCTTATTGTGAAATCCCGGCGGAGGGTAATTAGAATTCAATAGGAGTTAGATCATGGCTGCTGCCTCGGTGCCTTTGAGGGGACGGCTATGGGGGATTAGCAGTCGTTAGCCTATAGTGATGTGAAGTGGAAAGGAACAGCTGGCTCTCAGCTAGCCGCATGGGGTGTGTGTGTGTGTGTGTGTGTGTGTGTGTGTGTGTGTGTGTGTGTGTTGGGAGGGGTTGGGGTGCCATTGCCACAGAAATCCCCCTACCAAAGGTGTAGCACTGAAATGAGTTCCCCCACCACAATGGCTTGAGGTCAGATTTAGCAGTTCTACTCTAATGGTTCGAGATCAGCCAGAAAGGCCTCTTATATCTCTATTCTACTCTATTCTACTCTATTCTACTCTATTCTACTCTATTCCTCTCCTCCCCTGCCCCTCTGTTTCTCGTTGCCACCTCCGCACCGATGGAAGTTTCTAGACTGCGGGGAGTCTGCTAAACTGTCAGTCCTGCAGCGTTTTTTACGAGCGCTGAGCACTTTGTTATTTTATATAAAAGCAGTGAGGCAGGTTTGCCGAATACTTTTCCCGTTTTATATGAAGGAGGGGGAAAAAAAACGAAGGAGAGGGGTGGAGGGAGGAGGGAACCGGGGGGGGGGCCTATCAGACGGATCGGGGGCACGTGGCGAACACGGCCCCGCACCTTTAATGGTTTTTATTGGACTATAATCTACTTTGGACTTTTGGATTTTGTTGACGACGAAGCAGAGACCAGTGTCCCGCAGAAACCCCTCGCACAGAAATGGTGTCGTCTATTCGTTACCTGTGAGAAAACCGTGTTTTTACCGCGCACGCCCACGCCGCTTTGACAACCGATGGCAGATTTTCACCGGTGTGGCTTGACAACGCGGTCGTGAAGCGTCCTCTACTCATGCAAGCTTTTACTTTTCAGTAAAGCAAAAGGCAAAGCTGGAGATATGAGGTTTCAGCAGCGCACAGGGGGCGTATTCAACTCCCTGAAACTGCACATCAGAAGCGTAGCACCTTGAGACTTCAGGGTATTAGGACATTCTCCTGAAGCCTAACCATGCGTTTACACTACGGACAACATGGTCAGCGGGTCACAGGAAGTAACCTCACTTCCTGCAGATAGCCGATCAGAATCAATCACACTCCCAGTTCTCTTTGATCTGACCGACTACATGTGAAGGATGCTCAGAGAACGGTTGCATCATCGGGTCGATGTGAAGCGTTTTGAAGCGACATCACTGACTTTTTATTTATTTATGATTGATGCTACCTATAGGCTTTTCACACTTGAATATGTTAGCCCAGGGTTAACTTATCTCACGTTTCACACTAGTTTTCTTTAACCCTGGGCTAACAATTGACCCCGGGTATTCAGTGTTCAGGATTTCACACTGTAAGCTTGTAGACCCCGGGTTAACGTTTAATGCTAATGTTTAACTCGCTGTTACATTCTAACCCGTTACATTCTAACCCTGTTACATTCTAACCCCTGTTACATTCTAACCTGTTACATTCTAACCCTGTTACATTCTAACCCCTGTTACATTCTAACCCTGTTACATTCTAACCCTGTTACATTCTAACCCCTGTTACATTCTAACCTGTTACATTCTAACCTTGTTACATTCTAACCCTGTTACATTCTAACCCCTGTTACATTCTAACCCTGTTACATTCTAACCCTGTTACATTCTAACCCCTGTTACATTCTAACCTGTTACATTCTAACCTGTTACATTCTAACCCTGTTACATTCTAACCCCTGTTACATTCTAACCTTGTTACATTCTAACCCTTGTTACATTCTAACCCGTTACATTCTAACCTGTTACATTCTAACCCCTGTTACATTCTAACCCCTGTTACATTCTAACCCCTGTTACATTCTAACCTGTTACATTCTAACCCTTGTTACATTCTAACCTGTTACATTCTAACCCTTGTTACATTCTAGCCCCACAACGTTTCAGACTATTGTTCTTAGCACCGCGTTTCAGGGATAGCACCACAAAAGCGTGTTTTTTTTTGTTAACCAAGGGTTAAAAGGTGTTAACCCTCTTTCAAAAAATGCAAATGTGAAACGCTTAGCCCGGGATTAAATGTGTCCTTAACCCAGGGTTAAGAAAGACGTTAGCCCGGGGTTAAGTGTAGTGTGAAAAGCATACTAGTCAGCTAGCTAGGTTAAGGCGACAAATACAAGGCACGCCTGTTCGACACCGCTACGTAGATGCGATCGGAGCCCTTTTTCGCCGACTGGACCGAAGTGCTCGCGGTGTGAACGGTGTGAACGGTGTGAACGGTGTGAACGGTGTGAACGGTGTGAACGGTGTGAGCGGTGTGAACGGTGTGAGCGGTGTGAACGGTGAGGTTTGAAATCGGACGGTGGAAACAGGAAAGGCCTTTTTAAGATGATAGGCATGGCCCCGCAGGAGACCTCAATCCAAACGCTGGGCGGGATATATCAGACCTTCGTCTCACCCCCTCCGGGGTCAAGACGACAAGACCTTCTCCTCTCATCAATGTCATGTTCTCTCTCTCTCTCCCTCTCTCTCTCATCCCTCCATCCCACCAGGTCAGGCTATTAAATGGCAGAATACATTACAGAGAAGTAGGGGAGGGAGGGGGGCTAATAGATTGGAATATTATAACCATACAATAATTTCATGAAAAAGTCAAGGAGGGATCATCGCTCTTATTAACTCCAAGAGAAATTGAGGCTGAAAAATGTTCAAATAGAAAATGTTAATGCCGGGCTGTACTACATGTAATTGTGCCTGCGCCGGTCCCTGGCTGGCCCCATTCATGCCACTTTATTAGTGGTAATTGAGGATATGAATTATAAATGGGGGGTGATTTCTCTCCTCCTCCTCCTCCTCCTCCTCCTCCTCGCCGGAGAGCTCGGCGTAATGACCACTGCCATTGTTTAACCTTCATAATCGTGTGTTCTCATTTCTTCTTCTTTCTTTTCTCTTCTAACTTTTTTTTTTAGCTACCGCCGTCTTCTCCTCTCCTGGTCTCGACTCTCATCCTTTCCTCTCCTCTCCTCTTCATCTCCTTTCCTCTCATCTCCATCTCCTTTCCTTTCCTCTGCTTCCCTCTCCTCTCCTCTTCATCTCCTTTCCTCTCATCTCCATCTCCTTTCCTTTCCTTACCTTACCTCTCCTCTCATCTCCATCTCCTTTCCTTTCCTTACCTCTCCTCTCCTCTCCATCTCCTTTCCTTTCCTTACCTCTCCTCTCCTCTTCATCTCATTTCCTCTCATCTCCATCTCCTTTCCTTCCCTCTCCTCTTCATCTCCTTTCCTCTCATCTCCTTCTCCTTTCCTTTCCTTTGCTTTCCTCTCCTCTCCTCTTCATGTCTTTTCATCTCATCTCCATCTCCTTTCTGCTCCTCTCCTCCTCTTCTCTCCTCTTCATCTCCTTTCCTTTCCTCTCCTCCTATTCCTTTCCTTTCCTCTTCAACTCCTTTCCTCTCATCTCCATCTCCTTTCCTTTCCTTTCGTCTCCTCTCCTCTTTATCTCTTTTCCTCTCATCTCCATCTCCACCTCCTTTCCTTTCCTCTCCTCCTTTCCTTTCCTTTCTTTTCCTCTCCTCCTTTCCTCTCCTCTCTTTTCAGGTTTCTGCAGACCTACCCAGCTAAAGTCAGTGGACCATTGTGGTTGCAGAAATTAAAACTATAATGGTGTAAAGGTATGTGAAACACACACACACACACACACACACACAGATGAGGGGAGTGGCGGTGCTTTTCTACCTTGCAGTAATTGCGTAATAAGCCCCACCAGTGATGTGAGCGCCCCGGGCCAGGGATCTAGTGAAGGGGGCTTGGGGGGGAGAGGGGGGGAGGAGGGGGGAGAGGCGGGGGAGGGTTCTTGGCATCGTTTCTGAGAAGTTTCCCCCGTTTTTTTTACATTTTTTTTATTTAGGCTTTTTAAAGATCAGCAGCTCCACACCTACCATCCAACAAAGTCCATTAGCCCCAGCCTCTCACCCACGACCGGTCTGCTTTTTATTTACAACATCAAACGTTTCACTTCATTAAATTACCTTTTTTTTCTCTCTCTCTCTCTCTCTCTCTCTCTCTCCTCCCCGTTCTCTCTTAGTTGCATTTTAGTTGAAACATGTTTTCCGAAACAAAAGGACGCGGGGCGGGGGGATAAAACAGCCCCTCCGATGCAGTCTGCAGTGGTTTTATAGGGGGAAATAATGGGTAATTGGGAGAAGGTATTTAATAGGAAACCGACATTGCGCTGTAATGCATCTGTTGTTAAAGGGAGAGTCACTCAGCGGGTCTCTCTGAGAGCGGAGGGCTGCTACTCAACCATTTTCCTCTTTAAACTCAACCTTTTTAAATGGCGGTGACTGCGTGACTCTATCTTGGAGACACTGGAGTGTGTGTGTGTGTGTGTGTGTGTGTGTGTGTGTGTCGAGGACAGGACTGCCAATGGGACACCAATGCAACCAATGCAACCGCAGACTGTAAGACATGGGGAGTTTATTTCGATGTAGACGCACAAAGTATGTCTCAAAGTATCGGAAATGTTAATATTTCGTAAGAAGCGAGATCCCCCCCGATGAACGTCTTTGTGGGAGGGGAAACGCGTCGGGTTTGTTTGCCTCAGTGGCGTTTTTACCCACAAGCCCGAGCGACTTTGGCTACAAACGTACTATCAGATTGTACCGATGCACCCGACCATGAAGACCAACGCTAGCGGGTTGCTGTCGAGCCTCGTACACGCACATGTTGTAAACTGACGCCCCCGGAGAGGTGAAGACGGAAGATGGACAGGAAGTAGTACCCGTTTCCAGGTTGCACCCGCCTGTACTTGCCTTCACGCGACCGCAGTACTACAAGAATTAGACTTAAAGAGGCGCCCGCGTCTTTTGAAGTCTTTATTTTTCCACGCCATTGATCCCCGTTTGCTCGATCCAGCTCCAATCTACCGTCTGATATGCAGGATGTCGTCCCGTGCATCAGCTGCCTGAGCATATATAAATGAAACCGGAGAAGAGGGAAAGCTAAACACCCCCCCTCCCGCCTCCCCCGTGATCAATATTCCAATATCTAACATCAGGGAAGTCCAATAACTACAACGCCAGGGACACTTCAATGGCAACATCAAGGCACACACACACACACAGACACACACACACACGCACAAACGATTAGCGGGGTTTCAGATAGTGATCAGGCAAGCGCCATAAAATCCATCCTACTTAGGAGGAGGGAATAATCCATTTGGGGACGGGTCTCAATACTGGTCCATACTAACCTCGTCACGCCGGAGCGCTCGCCGAAAAGCGATGGGGATAATAATCAAGCCGGGAGACGTTGGGCGCATTTTTTTTTTTTGGAGGCTGTGAAGAGAGAGGTCGCATCGCCAGCAGCAGCAGCGGGGGGGATGAGGATTAACAATCGATGTTCATCAGCGGGAGGGTTAACGGGTTAACGGGTTAACGGGTTAACGTGAAAGCATCCCCGGCCCAAACACTCAAACACGATACCGAGCCGCATCTCTGGTACTACTCCTACTCAACGCCCTCAACCCGTTGGCCTCGGACGTCTCTGTCGGGACAATAAGCGTCGAGGCTGAACGGATGACACCCCCCCCCCCTCGCCCCCCCCCCCCCGGCCTAATCGGATCAGAGGGGAGCGAGAGGTGTGTGTGTGTGTGTGTGTGTTTGTGCATATGCGTGACCCCTACGACCAGTGGTCATCGAAGTAGTGATCACAACCGGTCAATACAACCCCCCCCCCCCGCCTCCCCCTGAACACCACCACCACCACCACCACCACCTACTCCTTCATCTACCCCCCCCCTCCTCCTCCTCCTCCTCCTCCTCCTCCTCACCACAAAGCCCATTCGCGGCCCCAATCAATGTCGAATTATGGGTTATTTATTGAATAATCAAAAAGGTATTACGGGGTCCGGCCTGCAGTGGCTGACAATAGGGGTGTGTGTGTGTGTGTGTGTGTGTGTGTGTGTG
>JAXDDW010000024.1:490000-495000 GCA_034670385.1 Hoplostethus mediterraneus
TGCATATTTTTGTGGGTGCATATGTGTGTGTGTGTGTGTGTGTGTGTGCGCGAATAGTCAGCCAGCTAGCCGGGCAGGCCATCCATGGTGATTAGTAGTAAAATTTTAATGGGGGATCCATACATATGTCTCGCTGTCAGATTTACGAGAGCATTTATACGGGCAAGCCTTCGCCATGCCAGCCTGGACTACAGACAGCCAGGACACAGACACTGTTACTCACACACACACACACACACACACACACACACACATAGATGGATGCACAGCCAGACACACTGGATCTCTTTTAGCGGTGCCACAGGGACCAGTACTGTCACAGCGCTGTCATGCCGGGGTGCTTGGGGCCCTAAATGAAGGCATCAAGCGGTCTCATCCCCCCGCCGTAATAAAAACCCAGTCAACAAGCCCCCGCCGCGGGCAACACATAATGGGCTTTTTATTTCCGTTTGGTCGCCCCGGCCCAGAGAATTAAAGCCCAATTTAGTGAATGGAGGACAAGGTGGCCTCAAGGTCACGGAGGAGAACCGGAGGGTGAAGAGGACACCTTGGGGTTTAAAGCCACAGATCCACCCCCAAATACACAAATCACACGACTCAGGGCTCCGCAGGTTCACTGGCAGGACTGAAGGAACGAATGAATTGTGTTTTTAGCTCAGTTTTAGTTAACTGGTATAACATAGTGAATTTTCAATTTGGGTTACTGAATGCGTTCTGTTTATAATGGCCCCGTACATTAAAAGAGGTTTAGGCAGGTCACCATCTGAACGACGACCAAAATAAGACAAAAGTCCACATGTAAGACCAGAAAAAACCCAAACAGGGGTCAGAAAATGTACAAAAGTCCTCCTGCAGCCTGGTGATCATCGTGTACTTATCGCACATTTGGGCAACAATGTTCGCTCGTGATTTAGATCGATTCAAGATTTCAAAATAAAACCAAAAACGGCACCAGCATCTCAAGTTGCAACCGTTTCTCGTGGACATCCTGCCATAATTGTACGTAGCAATGATGTTAAACTACCTTTGAGATACAAAAAACATTGCCGGAGTGGGGAACAGACAGACAGACAGACGGACATTTCTAGAGGAAGAGAAGAAGAAGAAAATGAAACCACATGCTAGCAAGTGCACCAATTAGGAGAGCAGGTCGGTACCGGCCCGACGCCTCAACAAGTTTGACCCCGGTGATCTCATTTACCCAACACGGAGCCATCTGAGGAGGAACAGGAAGTAAACGATCCCCGTAGCGAAAGGTCAAGGGTCAGCTCGTGTTGTTGTATGCCGGCAGACTAACTGGTATGTGTGTGTGTGTGTGTGTGTGTGTGTGTGTGTGTGTGTGTGTGTGTGTGTGAACAGGATACAGCATGTGGAGGTATTCGGTAATGAGAGGAAAAAACAACAGAGGACAAGACTGTAAACAGTGACAGGTGTCTTGTTAGGTTAGAGTTACCACGACACACACACACACACACACACACACACACACACACACCTGCGAGGCCTTACAACAACCATCTGGTGAAGCTCTGGAGGAACATGCGAGTGTTTTGTCTGCCGCAACTGACGAAACTATCCGAAGCGGTCTCGTCTAAAACGCCTCCAATAAATCATCTGACAAATAGATTTTTTTTTTAACATTCCCAGATTAAGATGTAAAAGCCACGTGACCAATCAGAAATTACCCATCATGCTTCATGTCTCCGTCTCTCTCTCCAGTGAAGGTGACAAAAGCAAAATGATCTTTTTTTTAAAAACCAAACGAACGAAGCGATCTCTTCCAAGAATCGTCGTCCGGAAAAACACCTGATGTCAGTCGTCAATTAAAACGAGACAAACGAGAAAAAACTGGACTGGATGTGGGAGTGTTTTTTCTTTTCTTCTTCTCCTCCCTCTGACGAATGGACTCGCAAGGGATGTGCCATTACGGCAGCGGGCTAACCACCCTGAGGGATAAGTACTTAGTGAATGTCTTCTGATAACGCCGGCGAGATCCCCTTTTAGGTGATACTTTACTTAATTGAGTGTGAAACCTTCATCACGATCGAGACGGGGGGGGAAAAAAGAGAGATGGAAGAAAGAGGGTGAAAAAGAGAGGAAGAGGATGAGAGAGAGAGAGAGAGAGAGAGAGAGAGAGAGAGGAGTGTCTCCCTCGCCAGATATAGTGGTCATGTAGACAGGTACCCTCCAAATGAACCTCCACCCCTCCCCTCGTATTAACCCCCATCCTCCTCCTCCTCCTCCTCCTCCTCCTCCTCCTCCCCCCCAATATACTGAACCCCACCACTCCGTCATGCTATTACCTCCCCTGTCTCTTTCATTATCTGCCGTGAACTCTGGGTAACCTCGCCGCGGCCATTCTTTATGTCACGGACCGCGACGCGAGCGCGTGATTTAGGCCCCCCTGCACCCGGACGCCTAATTTGATTTCATCATCACGGTGGCGCGGCGGGGGGAGTGGTGGGAGAGTGGTGTTGGGGTGGTGTTGGGGTGGTGTTGGGGTGGGGGGGGCGGAGGGATGGATAGAGGAGAAGAAGAAGGTTGAGGGGGGGGGCGGGTCTTGGGGGGTCACGGCGGTAAGCGGTTGCCGAATGACTTGAAGAGGCTAATAAAGTAATCAAGGCCTTCGTTACATGGTCATAATATTGGCCCTAAAACACTGATAACTATTACCGGGCCCGATCATTAGCCCGCGTTAATGTCTCTCCTCCCTCTCCTCCCTCTCTCTCTCTCCTTCTCAATCTGTCTCTCTCTTCACCTCTTTCTGCCTCGTCCGTTCTCTCATTCTGCGGGTCATTCTTTCTGCCGTTTGCGCTCCCCTCTTTCTCTTCTTCAATCCACCTGGCTCCGCCTCTTTCTGCCTTCACACACATTCTCTCATTCATTTCTCCATCGATCTATCTATCTATCTATCTATCTATCTATCTATCTATCTATCTATCTATCTATCTATCTATCTATCTATCTATCTATCTATCTATCTATCCATCCATCCATCTATATCAAATGTACATTTTCAAACCAACAGTTTTTACACTCTAAATATATATTGAGATCCAATAGTAAAACCAATAGTACAAAATCACTAATACCTATCAATTCAATCCAATTCAATTCAGCGTCATTTGTGATGACACTGACATGACCAGAGCACGAGAAAGACAATATGAAATATATGAAAAAATATCAACGCAAACTGATTCTGCACAAACTCTTAGTGAACCTGAACCTGAACTGAAGGATCTGAAGGATCTGAAGGATCTGAAGGATCTGAAGGATCTGAAGGATCTGTGGTCCCGTCTGGGGTTTGGAGTCTGGACATACTTGAGATGGTATTTTTGGGGGCATGAGATGAAGGAAGTGCAATCCAGCTCCCCCTCCTTCAGCATGCAGGGCTGAGCGGGTTGAGGGTTGTTGAGCGGGGTTGAGGGTTGTCTTTGTTTATCTCTCTGGTGTTGTTATTTACCAGCTCCGCCACCGGTTAGCCGCCATACACACACACAGGGAATAACATCCTGACGCTCCACAGCTGAACGATAGCATGTTGCTAGCACACACACACACACATACGTACAGACAGACAGACAGACAGACAGACAGACAGACAGACAGCGCCCTCCTCTCGTCTGACACACAGACACAGACACTGTCATTGCGGGGTAATCATCAGCCATTAGGATACATGGGCAAAGGCAACAAGGCAAAGTGCCTCCACAGCCAAACCGGTCATTATGTTTCACTCAATACACCAGGAGGACAGGAGGGAGGAGGACCGGCACGCGCTCCACGCCAAACCATGTTATGTCTTTGTTACCCTGTTATGGCGAGGGGGGGAGACGAGGGGGGGAGATGAGGGGGGGAGACGAAGGGGGAGAGAGGAGGGGGGAGACGAGGGGGGAGAGAGGAAATTCAAAGAGAAAGAAGTGGAGTGACAGGAGTGATGATGGTTACTCGTCCTCCCTCCCTCCATCCCTCCATCCCTCCCCGTCTCTCCTCCACAACGCCTTTTGAGTAAAAAAGGGTCCTCCTCCAACTTTTTTTTTTTGGGGGGGGCGCATCCAAAACTGATTGAACACAAATCTCTCGGTAACGACATCAGCGCTGCGGCGTCAGGAAGCGGGAACCATCCGTCAAACGTCCACGAGGAGGAACGAGGAGGAACGCCTCCTCGCTCTTCCGTGTTACTCTTCTGACGGGAACCGGGAGGTAATGCGTAACGATCGCTCCAATGTGATTATCGTGAAAGAGAGAGAGAGAAAGAGAGAGAGAGAGATAGAGAGAGAGAGAGAGAGAGAGAGAGAGAGGGAGAAAAAAAAAAAACGAAACACCACCGCCGTCTATTTTCAGTGAGTTGTGAGTAAGAGAGTCGACCCAGGCGCTTTTATACAACCTCTCCTTTTTTTACGGTATAGCCTCAACATATATACACACACACACACACACACACACACACACACACACACACACACACACACACACACATAGTAGCTGACGGTTGCAGAGGCTACTGACCAGTCAATCAATCAGTCCGCAAGCTCCTGTCATTCAATTGCGTGCTCACGTGTGAGTGTGTTTAGCAGCATTTGTGTGCATGTGTTGAGGATTTTGAGTGTGTGTTGCAAGCATGTGTGTGTGTGTGTGTGTGTGTGTGCATGTGCTTGTATATGAGACTGCAGCGGTAGCGGTTGAAGACGTCCCTCCACTGTGCATCTACGCTACATTAGTGCTGTATACTCGGGGGGGTTTGAAGGCCGATACAGATTATTTTTGGATTGAAGAGAATACATTTATTTCAATTTGAGCATTGAAAGTATTCCCTGTTTTATTTGCAGTGTTGACAGACCTGCACCCCTGAGGCCTTTCCAGCATCGTCACATCACCCGATATGTGATATGTTCTACGGTAGCCATCATCCTCTGCATCTAATAATACTAACTCTCCAGATCATTCCTCTGGTGGGTGGGGGGTGGAGCCACGGTGCTGCGGCGCTACAGCAGGCA
>JAXDDW010000024.1:497500-500000 GCA_034670385.1 Hoplostethus mediterraneus
CACATGCAGGGGGGCAGAAGGGCCCAGCAGGTTTGAAACTCTATCCCGGGGCCAGATCATTTATAAATGGGAGGATATTGATGACCTCTCTCTGTGTGTGTGTGTGTGTGTGTGTGTGTGTGTGTGTGTGTGTGTGTGTGCAAGAGTGTGTGTGTGTGTGTGTGTGTGTGCGTGTGTAGGTGGGAAGATATCAATGTGCTCCCTGCCTCTTCACACAGCAGAGCAAATTGGAGAAGTTGTCAGGAGTCACAACACGAGGGGCCAGCCGGGGGGGACGAGGAGGAGCTGGAGGCAGGATGGCGCTGAGCAAGAGGGAGGACCCCGGTGCATGATGGGAAACGAAAGGGGGTGAGAAGAGGGTTGGGGCCACGTCGGTTAATCTAGCGTTGAGTGTTAAAACCTTCAAAAAATTCTATCTTAAAACAAAAAAAGTGGGGCGAGATGTTAAGATGGACTTTCTTTTTTGCAGTGTGAGGCTGAGAGATGAGGCGTTCAGGGACCTGGAGGAAAACATGGTGCACACAAACACACACACACACACAGGCTCCTGACATTACGGTGGGTTGCAATCACGCCCTATATCCCTTAAAACTCCTGTCATGGCCCCTCTACATCTTCTTCCTTATAGTTTGGGGGTGATGGCGATGAAGACGGCGACGAGCTGCAGGTTCCTGGAGCGCCCGGAGCACGAACCCGGAGCACGAACCCGGAGCACGAACCCGGAGCACGAACCCGGAGCACGAACCCGGAGCACGAACCCGGAGCAGGAACCCGGAGCACGAACCCGGAGCACGAACCCGGAGTACGAACCCGGAGCACGAACCCGGAGCATACGTCACTCGACTTGTCTTCCTGCTGGCAAACGCATCGCCCCGTTATCGCCCGCTAATCGGCCGTTTTGAAACCTTCGATTGGCGTCTCCGTTCCCCCGGGGGGAGGAAGGGTCGTTACATCGGTGATCTACGCTCGTTTCCAGGCGATTAAGAGGGAACGCGTGATTGTTTCCTGTAGACGCCAAAATAAAACAACAACAAAATAAAAGCAACAAAATAAAAGTGGAACCGACAGTAAACAGACTCCTGATTTAGGCAGTATGAATCTAACCTAATGGTCCTATCGAACAGAAGGGAATCTGCACTCTGGAATAAAGCTCCTAAGTAGTGAATTATCTATCTATTATCTATCGATTACCTATAAGAGGCGGGCTCTGCGTGTTCATTGGTTGAGCCGTTTGTCATCGTTTTTTTTTTTGCGGCGTGCAGCGTTTAGGTGCTGCGTTAATGAAACCCAGCGAGTCTCGTCCAGCGTGCGGTACGGTAGGAGTCACACTTCTCCGGGTCGGTGCGCGGTGCGTTCACAGACCAGGAAGCAGCTCGGTGATTTTCTAACTGCGTCGGGGCTCAAGTCGACGCAGAAATTAAACAGGATGTTCGGACAACAACAACCAACCACACTACACCGCGCCACTTCGGTGTTAGCAGGGTGTCGATGTAGTACACAACACACACACACACACACAACACACACACACACACACACACACATTTAAAAACACACACACACACACACACACACACTGCCTGCTCAGTTTTAAGAAGGACCCTCGTGCTTTTAGTGGATGGAGGGATGGAAAGGTTGGATAAATGGAGAGGATGGAGGATGTCTGTCCATACCCCTCCCCTGAGAGTTGCTTTCACCCCCCCCAACCGTCCCCTTTACCCCCGACACTTTCACTCTCTCTCTCACACACACACACACACACACACACACACACACACACACACAGACCACAGAGAGTGGCTGGTGTATTGTCCTCTTGCGCAAACATTCCCACAGAAAAGAAGAAAACCATTTACCCCCCTTTTGGTTCCTACCTTCCTACCCCCCCTTCCTCCCCCTTCAGTGTATTGGGGCAGAAAAGGGTACCCCCGCCTCACTTTCTCCCACCCCCCTGCTCCCTCCTCCCCTGCTTTTTCCCTCCCCCCGATTTCACACACACACACACACACACACACACACACACACACACACACACACACACACACACATGAACGTACACACACAAACTGAACCCACCCGGTCAACAGCTGTACATGAGGTGACAAATTGGGGTCTTTGTCTGCTTAAAGGGGGGGGGTGGGGGGGGACCCCTACTTTGCACGCACACACACACACACACACACACACACACACACACACACACACACACACACACTGAGCCATCCACCATTGTAGGCAAGTCCCATTGCACTAGACAATGCAGATTGCCCCCGGTGTTTAAGAGGAGAAATATGGTGCTGCCTTTGTGGGAGGTAGAGAGCTTCAGTTCATTGAGAGAGTGATATAGAGACAGACAGATTAACAGAGAGAGAGAGAGAGAGGAATAGAGGGGGGGGGGGGGGGGGGGGGGGTTGAGAGACCATGTGGAATGCATGATAGTAAAAGTGATGAATGAAAGAAATAAAGAACACAGGACATACTAGAGAGTGACGAGGTAAAG
>JAXDDW010000024.1:502500-505000 GCA_034670385.1 Hoplostethus mediterraneus
TCGAACCCCTCCCTTATTTTTTTTTCCTCCAAAGCCACCAAGGTTGAGAGAAGAAGAATGGAGGGCCGGGGGTGACGGGGTTGGCGGCGGGTGGGGGGGGGGGGTGGAGGAAGGGAGGTGTAAAGTGTTTGTCTACTCATCTGAAACCGGCGACGACGACGAAGAAGAAGAAGGGAGAGGAAGAGTGGGGATGAGGGGAGGAGAAGGAGGAGGAGGAGGAGCAGGAGGAGTAAGTCAGGTTTTTAGAAGAGGGGCGTGGCCTAACGGTCGGGGCTTCGCCATCATTTCCCGGAGCCCGGTTATTGTTTTTTTTGCAATACCATGGCAACGGAGAGGGAAGGCCGCATTCTTTCGGCAGCCTCGGTGTTTGCCGAAGGGCGTCGGTCTGTTGTCGTTAATTCGGTGGAGGAAAATTCGGTGTCTATCAGCTGGCTTGAGGATGTGTGTGTGTGTGCAAGGTTGTGTGTGTGTGTGTGTGTGTGTGTGTGTGTGTCTCCTCCCGCTGTGTTCTCGTTGCAGACAGTAGCCATTTGCAGCTTATAGGGCCCTTCATCAAAGCTGCCTTGCTTGTTACACACTCTCTTTAGCATATGTGTGTGTGTGTGTGTGTGTGTGTGTGTGTGTGTGTGTGTGTGTGTGTGTGTGTGTGTGCCAAGCTAACGAGGCACTAGGTATTGTTACAGGGACTCACTCCAACCGCACCATGAGCAGGCCATTACACCAATAAGCCTGCATCATTTCCAAAGAATCCAATTAAATTTCGGTCTTACAGCGCTGCGCTCTGAAAACACTGATTTCCTCGGTGCGGCGTGCAAGCAAACACACACACACACACACACACACACACACACACACACACACACACACACTTCACTGAACGTGGGAGTGCATACACACTTGAATACACAGAAAGACACACAAGATGCACGCAGGCACACAAAACGTCTACAAGGCGGCAGTTGTCTTTCCCATGGTTCCTCTCTGTCTCTTTACAAGTGTGTGTGTGTGTGTGTGCGTGTGTGCGTGTGTGTGTGTGCGCGTGTGTGTGTGTGTGTGTGTGTGTGGACAGGGGCAGAATAAACCACTCATCCAGCTGTCCATGTCCATGATATCTCTGTATTTGTGGTGAAGAACCTGCATGACTGGCCACAGCAGGGAGGGAGAGAGAGAGAGAGAGAGCGAGGGAGTGAGGAGAGAGAGGAGAGAGAGAGGAGAGAGAGAGAGAGAGAGAGAGAGAGAGAGAGAGAGAGGGGTAGCTACATTTAAAGCCAGCGGCATGGAAGGGCAGATAAATAAAGGATTGATATCCACCTCAACTCCTCCTGTCTTGTCTTTCTCTTTTACCTCCTCTATTCTCTCTCTCTCTCTCTCTCTCTCTCTCTCTATCTGTATCTCTCTATCTCTCTCTCTGAACTGAGAACCTCTCACTATCTCTCCTTCCTTTCTCTCACCTTCCTCCAGCTCCTCTCTCTCTCTCTCTCTCTCTCTCTCTCGCTCCTCTTCTATCCCTCCATCCTGTCCTCTCCACACATTCTGGCTGGCATCTGTTAAGCTGCTAAAGTGAAAGTGTGTGTATGCGTGCGTGTGTGTGTGTGTGTGTGTGTGTGTGTGTGTCTAGGTCTTGCTGAGTTGGATTTGAACAAGCCCATGCCTGTTCTGCCCCGGTGGCCTATGAAATGAGAAAGGCAGCCACTGTGCTACAGACCTCCACTGATAAATCTACCAGGGTTACCCCTCCGTCTGTGTGTGTGTGTGTGTGTGTGTGTGTGTGTGTGTGTGTGTTGAATGCATGTGTTTGCATATGTGTAAGCGTGCATGCATGTAATGTGTGTGTGTGTGAGTGTGTGTGTTTGCATCTTCAGCCCCGTGACGCCAGAATAGGAATTTGGAGATTTGATTTCACACACCCCATAGCTATGTGTGTGTGCGTGTGTGCACCATGCAGTGTAATCTCCCATCATCGCCTTAAACGCGTGACATTAAAACACCAAGTCGATTCTTCTTCGGCGTCGCGCACTCGTTTTTTTCCCCCCTTCTTCTTCTTCTTCTTCTTCTTCTTCTTCTTGTCGTTTGTCTCATTTTTATCCGTGTGCATATATTCGTCTCGGGAGAAATAGAGGTCATGTTACCGATCTATGGAGCGCTCAGCGACGGGGGTAGAGAGACATAGAGTGAGATAGTGTGTGAGCGAGAGAGAGAGAGAGCACTCAAAGCCAGGGGTTACCTTGCTTATGACAGCGAGGTCAGATATTGAAGCGGTGAAGTCAATAGAACATTTAGCAACCGTACTCATCTGGAGTTTCTAGTGACACGGTGTTACACTGGGTATCGGGTTTCATGGGGTAAATGTTTTAGGGTATAGGGTATTTAGAGTATAGGGGTTTAGGGTATATGGTTTCATAGGGTAAATGTTTTAGGGTATAGGGTATTTAGAGTATAGGGGTTTAGGGTATATGGTTTCATAGGGTAAATGTTTTAGGGTATAGGGGTTTAGGTTATA
>JAXDDW010000024.1:517500-520000 GCA_034670385.1 Hoplostethus mediterraneus
AGACGTCTTACCTGGCGTTTCTGGGAGGTTGAGCCAGACTGATATTTTACCGATGACATGTCAGTCACTTTTGAGCTGCTGGGCAATGAGGCCGAACCATTTGCGGGGGGGGTGGGGGCGCTCATGCCAAAACCTACGTCGCAATTTATTCAACAAATGTGTTTCCATCGCTATTTACCACATCGTTTATCATCATTAAAGACTATATATCAACTTTTCTGATTCGATGCATCACGGTTTCCCGGCCGGGGTGGACCGAACCGAACCCCCCTTTGAAACGTAGAAAGGTGAAATGTTCGTGACTAGGCTGGTTTGACCATTAGGGAGCGGCTCTACGACTCATTGGAGTGACAGGCCTCAGAGGGGTAGCCTGCCCCCGCCCCCCCGAGAGGCCTCGGAACCAATCACTTCCCCAGATGGCGCCGGGTCATCCAGGAAGTAGGAAGTAAAGGGGTCGGGGCCAATGAAAAAGCAGGGCCTGGCCTTTCCCGCTGACCCGCGACACCTTCCACCCACAAAAACAGACCAAACCTGTCCGAGTGTGCGTGTGCGTGTGCGTGTGTGTGTGTGTGTGTGTCTGTGTGTGTGTGTGTGTGTGTAGGGGGGAAGGGAGAGCAGACGGTCATCTGGCCAGCCACCCCCAGCCCAGACAAAGAGACAGACCTTGACCATCATTGTTTACTGCACACACACACACACACACACACACACACACACACACGCACACACACACACCAAACGACCGTCTGTGCGTCTCAGTGGCCAAATGTGCACTTAACCTTTACTGCACAACTCCAACTTTTATGACCGAGACACACGAGGAATACACACCGATAGATGGACAGCGATGCCAGGGCGATGCGTGACGGTGCGTTCCTGACCAAACTCCAAGCTGGGACAATCCAGGACTGAACGAACCCCGGCGTGGAAGCAGCGAGAGGAAGCCGACTCAGACAGCGCGCCATAAAGCATCCTCCGCCAAACTGAGGCGTAAATTTTCAAGAGATAGTTTTTTTTTTTTCCTAGTCTCTCTCTCTCTCTCTCTCTCTCTTTCTCCCTCTCTCTCTCAAACCCCAAGACCTCCGAACGCCACGTCCAAATGCGAAAGAAAATAATATTTATGTCGGGAAAGTGCGCCCCATTACGCTATATAAATCTGGGAAATATTTTGAAATTTTCTTTGCAACGCTCTATTTTTTACGCTTTACTTTATTTTTTCTAATCCAGACTCCATGGCTTTGCGTTTGACTTTCCAACAAGTGTGTGTGTCCGTGCCTGTGTGTGTGTGTGTGTGTGTGTGTGTGTGTGTGTGTGTGTGAGGTTTTCTGTGTGTGTGTGTGTCCTTTGAAAGCAGCTGGAAACTTCACAGAGCAGCAAGCCTCCAGCTAAGGCAGTTATCCACTATTAGTTTTACTGTTAAGACCATCAGACCCTCTCTCTCTCTCTCACACACACACACACACACACACACACACACACACAGTTTCTGAACCCCAGGCCTTTAACTCTGTCAGGTTTAGCTTTCTAGCAGCACACAGAAGTTGTCTTACCCCCACTGATAATGGCACTACTTCTCTTTTTTTGTCACTTTTTCCACAGCTGACTTCAACGTGACTTAAGAGAGATCAAACACAAAACCTGGCTTCAAATCTGCATTCATGTCACGACGTCTGGAGCTTCTGGACCTTCTGGACCTTCTGGACCTTCTGGACCTTCTGGACTTCACTATCTATCAAAAAAACTAGATTCTCTTTTTAAAATTGCCCCGCAAAAAAAAAAAAAATCACCTTTTTAGAAATTGAGTACAAACTAATTGAATAAATCAATCAGCAATCAATCTTGTAGCTTGGGAATAAAACATGATAAAAGTGGACGTATGATATTTTCTACAATTTAAAACAGAAACAGCCGTCTGGACTCCGTCTGCCTCGTCTCGCGTTAGCGTGAATGATTTGTCAACCCCGGGGAATGTGGGTAAGGCCGTCCCGACTCCCTCTCCTCTATCCTCCACTCTCTTCCCTTCATCCCTCATTCCTCCTCCCCCCCCCCCCCCCCCCTCCCTCCCTTCATCTCTCCTCTGGACCCAGAATGCTTTGAGTCTCTTCCCTGCTGTCTTTGAACTGAGATCAGAGAAAGCGTTTTGGCTCGCACACACACACACACACACACACACACACACACACACACACACACACACACACTGCTGGTCGTTCAGGTGCAAGGATTCGTCTCTTCTTTTGAGTGGAGTCTTTTCTCAGCCTTCATCTCTCTCTCTCTCTGTCTAGCTCTTTCTCTCATGTTGACATATTGTCTCCTGGTTCTGTTATTCCACTGTGTGGAATCTGACCGAGGCCGAGACCATCTGAGCAGGACCACAGAAACAACGGATAATTCACAAGAGCGTCGGCTGTGGCGGGAAATACATTCAGGATGAGAGACCACGACATGCAGTTCTGTCCCGAAACACTTTAAAAAAAAAATAGGGGCCGGAAAAAAAGTT
>JAXDDW010000024.1:522500-545000 GCA_034670385.1 Hoplostethus mediterraneus
TTACGCTGTGCAACTGTCTGTAGGAAATATATATCAAACGCTGAAAACCAGACGTGAGTAACACACCAACAATGGATGTAAAATAAACAAAAATATAGATTATATTTATAGATTTATAGATATATAGATATATAGATCATATATAATATAAAAACCAAAAGACATGATGAGAACAGTCCAGACAGACCCGATCCCCATCGCCCCCAGAGCCCGCTGGAGTGGATCACCACGCTGGCACAACTCCCTGTGGGGTGATGTCACCCTCACACTCACACTCACACACACACACACACACACACACACACACACACACACACACACACACACACACACACAGGCCCAAAGCTCCCTATTCAGACTCGCCTTCATCACCTCACTACACCAAAAAACGCAAATTCCACCCACCGACACACACAGCCAGCAATGCTTGACGCAGAGGGCCAACACACACACACACACACACACACACACACACACACACACACACACACACACACACACACACACATACAGAGACACACACACACACACACACACACCATTTTCTTTGTGTGCTTTGCTACAGCACTAACTGGGCACAGCCATTTGCTGCATGTGCTGTTGCACCGCGGCTACTGGATCAACTACTGGATCGGGACCCAAAGCGGGGTCACGAGAGGACTGAAACGGGCCCCCAAACTACAGACAAAAAAACACAGATAGAACATCAGACAGGTGTAAAATGGACAGCTCTTCAAACTGAATCTCAAGTGTTTTTTTAATTGTTTTAATACGAAGCAACTGCCTGCGTTTTAAAGTCACAGTGTAAACGCAGCCACCCGTCTTTCTGGGGAGGAAGGGTTTAAACAGGAGAGGAGAGGAGGGAAAAAGTATCATGTTAAAGTGTCACAGCAAGTGGTAACAGCTACACACACACACACACACACACACACACACACATACACACACACACACACAGGTGCGGCGTCCTGTGGCGTCCCAGTGTGTGTCATTAGGCCTATCAGGGCCACTCTAGGAGGATTAGAGGACTGTTAGGGGAACAAGGCTTCACACACACACACACACACACACACACACACACACACTGTGACAGCTCGCCACTGGGTTGTCTACACACCGCTGGACGCCAAATCCCTCCTCGCACGTGTGTGTGTGTGTGTGTGTGTGTGTGTGAGAGAGCACACGTGTCAGTATCTGGTACATCACGCTGTGAGCACTGAGCAAAGATATCAGTCCACTGCTGAGCCCCCTTACAGAGCTAATCCGTCACACACACACACACACACACACACACACACACACACACACACACACACGAACACAGTACAAAAACAGATATCATAGAGTAAATATTTGCTATAGTATTACATTTAGTTTGGCCCGCTCTAACAAGAAATGTGAATTATTTTCTTCTTCTTCTCGTCAGTTGCTTCTCGGGTTGCTAGCTGCAACAACAACGCCGCAGAAACGGATTAGCGGCGATTTGAAATTGCAATTTTTCTTCGTTGAAACAAACGAACGACGCAACGCAGAAGACGTCGTACGACAAGGAGAGGATGTCAACGCCGAGGGAGGATGAACCAACAGGGAGAGAGAGAGAGAGAGAGAGAGAGAGAGAGAGAGAGAGAGAGAGAGAGAGAGAGAGAGAGAGAGAGAGAGAGAGAGAGAGAGAGAGAGAGAGAGAGAGAGAGAGAGAGAGAGAGAGAGAGACTCTGCTTTAACCTTCCACTGATGTTGCTCCTGTCAATCCAACCTATCACAACTGGGTCTTTAAATATAGTACACACACACACACACACACACACACACTTTCACCGACTCTATCTAAAGGGAGAAAGATGGAGAGATGGGTAGACAGAGATAGAGGAGAGGAGAGTTGGGAGGGGTGGATGGAGTGATGGAGGAGGAGGGGGGGGGGGGGGGGGGGGGGGGGGGTTAAATGCAGTGGTGAGCCAGTCAGTCAATGGTTTGGAGAAGAAGCCGACACAAAAGGAGTTGATGTGTGTGGGTCTTTTCATGGCTAGTGTGTGTGTGTGTGTTGGAGGGGGGGGCGGGGGTAGTTGGGGAGGTAGTTGGGGGGGTTGGGGTGGGCGGGGGGGGGGGGGACACCCGGATGGACGGTTGGTGCGTTAAGCTCCCTCCTAGCGCTGAGCGCAGTCACCGAGCCAAGGGCTGGTCACTTCGCTGTTCTCACTGAGAGGGGGGAAAAAAGGGGGGGGGGGGTGAGGAGGGGAGGGGGGCAGGAGGGCAGGGAGGGTGGGGGGGGGGGCAACTCTCTGGTGGCAATTTCCACCTCTTCTTTTCTCCTCCCATTCTTCTCTTTCTCCGGGGGCTTTTCTTCGGGGTTAATACGGCCTGCATTGGGAGGGTGGGACGGGGTGGGGGGTGTGTGTGTGTGTGTGTGGGGGGGAGGTTGGTGTTAAAGCCCCTCCACCCGCCTCCCCCTGCCTCCCCCTGCCTCCCCCCCCCCCCCTCAACCCCGAGGCTTTTATTACTATCAAGAACTGTGGGAGCACTTCAACTCCAACCACGAAAGTTAAACTGAGAATGAGAGGAAGAGAAGGAGTTGTTTTGTTTTTGATTTTTTTCTTCTTTTGACCCCCGAACACGCTGAAGACTGGCTGACACATTCAGTCATTTCCAGTCCGTCTAGATGGAGCGTCAGCAAGTAAGCAGGACAGGAATAAGAAAGAGAGGGAAGAGATGGAAAAAAGGAGGAGAAAGCACGATAGACAGCAGGGTGAGAGAGAAGGGAGGATGAGGGTGGACGGGAGGGATGGCGGGAGAAGACAAGGGAAGAGAGAGTAAAGAGGCAGGGAGGCAGCACACACACACACACACACACACACAGAAAGAGAGGGATGAAAGCTGTCTCCACTTTAAAGTGGATTAGAGGAGCACGGCGCTGAAACAATGGGAGGTGAAAAATCAAATTAGGCCTCCTGAAAACATCAAACGAGGGAGGCCAGGAATAGCTGAGCTTCCTCTGGTGACTGGATGTGACGATGCTGGACAAGCTGCCCTCCCTGCCTCCCTCTGGCCTCCACTGGGTTCCACCTCTTCTCTCATCCTCCCTTTACTCTCTCTCTGCTCCCCTTCTGCCCCTTTTGTGTCGGGCGCTTCAGGGGCCTCGGTTTTACTGAGCCCCGAGGAGGTCCGGCGACGACCGTGTGGCCTGATGTCTAAGATGGACAGAGATGACTGATGATGACAAGATACTGTCGTTTGGGCACTGATGAGTTGATATGTGGAGGGCAGCAAAGTCCTGTCCTGTCCTACTCTGTCCTGTCCTACTCTGTCCTGTCCTGTCCTACTCTGTCCTGTCCTACTCTGTCCTGTCCTGTCCTACTCTGTCCTGTCTTGTCCTACTCTGTCCTGTCCTACTCTGTCCTGTCCTGTCCTACTCTGTCCTGTCCTGTCCTACTCTGTCCTGCCCTGTCCTATCCTACTCTGTCCTGTCCTGTCCTACTCTGTCCTGTCCTACTCCGTCCTGTCCTACTCTGTCCTGTCCTGTCCTATCCTACTCTGTCCTATCCTACTCTGTCCTGTCCTACTCTGTCCTGTCCTGTCCTACTCTGTCCTGTCCTCTCCTGTCCTGTCCTGCTCAATTCTGTCCTACTCTGTTCTGTCCTGTCCTACTCTGTCCTGTCCTACTCTGTCCTGTCCTACTCTGTCCTGTCCTGTCCTATCCTACTTTGTCCTGTCCTACTCTGTCCTGTCCTACTCTGTCCTGTCCTACTCTGTTCTGTCCTGTCCTACTCTGTTCTGTCCTACTCTGTTCTGTCCTGTCCTGCTATTGTCTTACTTTCTTCACTCTCCTCTTTTTTTCTTTTGTTTTTTCTCTACTCTCCCCTCTTCTTCTCCTTCTTCTTCTCCTCCGTTCATTTTACAGTCTCCCCCTCCTCTCTTCTTCTCTCCTCTCACCTCCTCCTGTCCTCTCAGGCTGTACGGAGGGATAAACCTCGTGAGTCGGTGTGAAGGCGATAGATCAGAGTTCTGAGGGACGTTGCGTTTAGGGCCCGTGGGTTTGAACGCCGCTCAGGGAGGAACAAAAGAGACGACAGACGGAAGAAGGATCTGCAGCATTAAAACAAAATAATAATAATGACGTCTCAACTTTGAATGCAATAAATCTGTCCCTGGGTCTGCCGCTCTTTTCCCTCACGTTCATCGTTTGTCTTTATTCCACGCTTTCCCTTTCTGGAATGATGTATTATTATACGCCGTATCCGTTTTTTTTTTTTTGTTGCAGAGCTTTTTTTTTTTTTTGCTTGTTAACAATTTAGAATGAGATGTGTGTTTCTGGCAGGGTCTCACTCTTCGCTTGTTTTCTCTCTTTCTCAACTCAATTGGCGTGGATGTTAAATGAACATGTCTCGCCAGAGCCAAAAATAAAGAAAATAATAAAAATGAATTACCAGTACCTGACAATAAACATCTGTTCCCCTTGTGTGTGTGTGTGTGTGTGTGTGTGTGTGTGTGTGTGTGTGTGTGTGTGTGTGTGTGAAGTCATTTTCGTCTAGAAATGTTGTTTTCCCCAAAACAAGTCAAACAATCTGCCAATGTGGTGAGATCATTACACTTGCTGTTCCCAACCATTCTCTAACACACCGACAATATGTTGAAATAAGGCAGATCACTCCACAGATATCAAGACATTTGATTCAAGAAAATTCTTAGAAACAAGTAATGAAACAAACGAACTGATTTCTCATTTCACTTCCTGGCAGATTTTGTCACTTGTTTAAATAAAATCCAAGATTTTAAGACTGGAGACTAAATAACTAGCAGCATTTCTATGTGTATGGAGTTTCTTTACAAGACTAAAAGAAGGTCAAGTCTCTCTCTCTCTCTCTCTCTCTCTCCCACCCCTCCCACAGTTCCCAGTAAAGCAGAAGAAGAATGCCCCAGCAGCGTTGCGTGTTCCATTGTTCACGCTCTGCCTCCAATTTGCTCTCCACATTCTGCGGCCTCGGCCGAGACGTTACGCCGGCTTAAGGGACAAATCGCACACACAAAAAGAGGTAGAGAGAGAGAGAGAGAGAGAGAGAGAGAGAGAGAGGGAGAGAGAGGCAGAGGGAGGTGAGGAAGAGATATGGAAAGACGAGAAGAGAGGGAGGGGGCCAGAAAGCCGGGGGGGGGGGGGGAGAAAAAAGGGCTAACCCCCTTCACAGCAATGCAATTATGGTCTGCATTTGAAGCCGGCGGGGAGCGAGCGCCATAGGCTTTTGTGGCAGCTCTCTCTCTCTCTCTCTCTCTCTCTCTCTCCCTCGCTCTCTGTACTTTAGCGGCGAAGCTAATAGCCATAGCCGCAGCAATTTCTACGGTACATGACATTAACATGGTAGCGAGTCGCCGACAAAGGGAGGCATTGAAAGGGACTTAGAAAAGAGCAGCGGTTTCGCCTGGTTAAGTAGGCCTCAACCTGCCAAGCCGGCAAGACCCACAGACAGCTAGTGTGTTTATTACCCCAACCACCTAGGGAGAGGAGAGGAGAGGAGGAGAGAGGAGAAGAGAAGAGAAGAGAAGAGAAGAGAAGAGAAGAGAAGAAGAAAGCAAAAAGAAATCTAATTTGTGGTCTCCCCACTTAGCTCTGTCACAAGTGGCCCTTTAAATATGTACTGGTGAAAAGTGGGAGCCCCGAGAGCGAGTGAATGAAACCTTACCCCCCTTCCCCACCACCTCCTCCTCCTCCTCCTCCTCCTCCTCCACCCCTCCAAAAAGAATGTAGAAAATGATGCTATAAAACAACAGTATACGGGGAATAGCAACGCCGAATAGCATCGGGTTTCATTGTACGTACAAGTAAAAAAAATCCAACACATGAGGGAGACCACCGAGCGAGACAGCTGCTTCCTCTGTAGCGCTGACGCTCTTCATGTGAGTAAGATAATACATGTTATGGAGGTGAAGCCAAAACCACCACATGAGTGTGTGTGTGTGTGTGTGTGTGTGTGTGTGTGTGTGTGTGTGTGTGTGAGAAACAGGTGGCCAATTTTACAATTTGCCACACAGTAGCAATGATTTTTTTTTTTTATCACGGTGTTACCCAGACTAATTTAAGTGGGTATATATTTTCCATAATCCCAAATTTTCCACGGGCCTTGAGAGTAAAAATACAATGAAAGCATTGTGCTACTGCATGATAATCTCTCTCTCTCTCTCTCTCTCTCTCTCTCTCACACACACACACACACACACACACACACACTTGCACATTACATTCAATTTCAACAGGCATCATCCACATTGTCTAAACTAAATTTTACAGTTTGTTGTTCATACTACAGTTTGTGAATGGCAATCCTTTCCAAATAGTCACTCAGCAGGTGCATGAGTGGTTTCCTATGCATTGTTGTGCATTGCTGCATAAAACCACACTGAGAAATACCATACTGAAAATAAAACATAAAATAAAGACTAAATGTATCTTCCTGCAAGTGATAAAAAAAAAAAAAATCACTCTTAATATTCCTAAAATATTGCTATAGGTATTTATAGTGAGTCTGTGGTACGCAATAGTACGTCTAAAGTGGCCTGATTGTATTAAATGGTATTGATTTTTAAATGTTGTTTCCATAATATTCCAAAAGATTTATAGTTTTGATGTGATATTTGTATCGTATCCTTCTCAAATTTATTATAGGATTACTGTAGGTCTTTTTCATAAGAAGTCTCACACACACACACACACACTCACTCACTGACTGCACAGAAGGTGTGAGGTGAAAACGGGGGCAGATGAGCAGAAGGCAGTGGTAGTCAGTGGCCGTGGGTTTGACACAAAAGACGTTTCGGAAAGAGAAAGAGAAAGTTAGAGGCACAAAGAGAGAAAGAAATGAAGGAGCAAAACGGCTGCCTGGACACAGAGGAGGAGGAGGAGGAGGAGGAGGAGGAGGAGGGGTATAGGCTGAAAGCGAGGGCGAACTCCCCCCACACACACGCACGCGCACGCACACCCACACACAACAAGAGAACCCCCGCTCCATTGAAAAGACCATCTGTGGCTTGAAATGGATAAGTGTTTTGTATGTGTGTGTGTGTGTGTGTGTGTGTGTGTGTGTGTTCGAAAACGTTTCTTTTCTTTTTTATTCTTCTGCTTCCCGAGCGGGCGGAGCAGAGAGGGGAGGGGCGGGCGTGAAAGGTCCTGCTTCTGCATCCTATCAGTTTCTTTAAAAAAAAAAAAAAAAAAAGAGAGACCATAAACAAATAAATGAGAGAGAGACAGAGGGAGTGTGTGTGGAGAGAGAGAGAGTTTGTGTGTGTGTGAGGGCCCCTCTTTAGCAGGCCCCCATAACACAGGGGCCAGCTACAGAGACCAAATTACACGGGGCGAGTTGGACAGACACAGCTATTTTGGAAACAAAACCGCTGTGAAACCCGCCGTCGGGGACACACAGGGCGGCGTGAATGAAGCGACTAACCGGGACAGACGTTTAGGGCTAGTTTGGGAAATCGACCATGTCCCGCTTGTTAAAAAAAAATACACGGCCGATGCTTTCATGCCAAATTAGCCCGACATCCATTTTCAGGAATTCCATTACTGCTGAAAGTTCAGAGTGGCTTCATAAATACTGAGATGTACGGACTGGGACACGAAAACACATAAAGGCGTCATGAAAAATCACTATAATATTGCTATAATAATCTGCTGTGGTATTACTATGGGAATTTCGGTGGTATATTGTCTTGTTTTCCTTGATCTATAGTAGCTGCATGGTATTTTATAAGATTTGTATAGTATCCTTCAGAAAAAGTATTGATATGATCAATAATAATAGATTTTTTAAAGGTGATAAGAAATAGATAAGTTATTCAGAATTCAAAATACACTTCAAATTGTCATTATTTTACTCTCTCTCTCGCTCTCTCTCCAGATTGAGTGCCTCCAATTCATCTCCACCCTCCCTCCATGTCAATTAATTAAGTGCGCGCTTTTCTTTATCCGTGCACGCCAATTAGCATGAGATAAATATGCATTAGTTGAATTACCTTGTCTTGTCGTTTACCCCCCCACACCCCCCACCACACACACACACACACACACACACACACACACCCGTGTTCAGATGTTAACGGTAATTTGCATCAAAAGTATTTTTAAAAGCGTGTTAATTAGGCCCAGGTATTAGGACGCACCCTGATACGGGACCCGGGGAACGTGTTCAAGTGGCTTTGCAGCCAACAGGCCTCTGATAGGGTTTAATTAAAGGATCTAAATGTGTTGAGGGGGTGTTAATTATATCGGCCTATTGTCAAATTGAAATGATTAGTTATTTGACTGTTTTATAAAGGCCAGGCCTGCATTGCTGCTTGGTTATTATTATTATTATGGTGGTGGGAGTAGTAATATTATTTGCCCTAGTATTAAGTTGTTATTAGTGAGGATTTTGGGACCTAAATTCAAAAGCAGCCTAATGTTGAAGCTGTTGCGGTGAAAAACTTGATCCCTCTCTAGAACATGATGCCAATATAACCTTCTCCAAACTTCCTGCAAGATAATCAAATAATGCGCCCAGAAGTCGATTTTCTCTAATAGGCGTAGGGGCGTTTAAAACGATAGACTTCATAACATTACATCACTCACAGAGCACTCTGACAAGCCATTTACAGACAATGAATTACCTCACCGCCCATAAAGACTAAACTAATGTGAAATATCACATATTTTAATCAACTTGGAGGAAGGGGCAAAAAGTATTGCTCTTCTCAAATATTTGGAGCGAGGCCAGACATTTTCAGTGGCGAGCCTTAATTAAATTAACCGCGAGACCATATTTGATTTGCGCCCATTAAAAACTCAGGGTTTTATGGTTTAATTCCTAAAAAGTATCACGAGAGGTTAACGACTTCTCCGGGAAGGGAAACGTGGAGCTTTTTTTTAATCACGCTCGGACAGCGCAATATTGTCCCAAACTAAATCCATGGAAGCGATTTTTCAGCCACAACAGGTCCTCCTAGTGCTGACCGCCCTTAAATCAAAAGAGGAGGGGGGGGGCCTCGGTTTCATCTAAAGGACGAGGGGCCTCGTTTAGTGTTTTAGTTTTTTTTTTTTTTTGCAACGCTGAGTGAGGAGAGAGTGAGCGACTGTGGAGGAAGCCCATTTAGTTACGGCGTCTGCACCCAATACATCCTCCCGCACACACACGGTAGTCCACTGAGAGGACTTACTCTTAAAGAAATCAATTACCCCTTGGGCAAAAGAACTGCACTAATCATAGAACACATTTTAGAAGGATATACTACACAGATATCACAGAGAAACGTTGGAATGATATCATAGGAGATGAAGAAAAAATACCATGAGGTCACTACAGGAATATTATAGGAATACAGATTGGGGAAACAGGTTGATCTCAAGGATGAAATAAGAAAATATTAAAAATCTCAAGATATGAATCGGAATAGATGCAGATATAATAACACACAACGCAAATGTGTCTAAAATACATTTGAACAATTTGAAAGCGGGTACATGAGTTCAGCCTTGCATTGGTACCCTTGAAAGCAGACCAGCATAGTAAGAAACTAAGCCAGTGATGTGTTTGATACGATGTGTGTTGATTCCCACGGTCGTCATCTCTAGGTACAGGTTTCATTTCTGTCTATGAAGTCAGATAAGTAAGAAGCCAAGCAGCTCTTATTGACCAGGGCTGGTTTGCTGAGCACTAAATTGTCACACAAAACAACAAAGCCCTGAATGGCTGAGAAAGAAACTGCCGAGTAGTGTGTGTGTGTGTGTGTGTGTGTGTGTAAGAAACCTCTTGTCTCTTGACCTCCGAGGCCCTCAGTCCAAGCTGACCTACGCAGACACAAGATGACAGGACCCCCCACCCTCTCTCTCTCTCTCTCTCTCTCTCTCTCTCTCTCTCTCTCTCTCTCTCTCTCTCTCTCTCTCTCTCTCTCACCAAATCTTGTCACCATTATCAGCTTTCTTCCTCCTTGAAGCCGTTGGCCTCTCGGTGGCTTGTTCACAGGGAATTGACTAATCTAATCTAATCTAATCTAATCTGATTGAATTCAACGAGACTCGGCTAAAAATGTCAGATTTTAACAGAAAGGTTTTTATTTGTGTAACTCTCCAAGACAGAGAGATGCTGTAGCAGCGGCTGGAAAGTGGTGATGACTAAAGGATGAAAATGGGACTAGAGTGTTTTGAGGATGCGACAACTTTATTTTTTTAAATAAAAAAAGAATAAAGACACACACACACACACACACACACACACACACACACACACACACACACACACACACACACACACGGCTTTAAATAGCCACTGATTATCCAAAACCTTGCAAGCGTAATGGTTTTTCCCAAAAAATCTCTTGAGGGGAGAAGATGAGTGTGAAAGAAGAGGACAGCCCAATGTGGTAGGTAGATAGAGAGAAAGGAGACAGAAGGGAGGTGTTGAGTGGAGAGAGAGAGAGAGAGAGAGAGAGAGAGAGAGAGAGAGAGAAAGGCTGAAAGAGGGGTGGCTGATGGAAGCTGAATGCCACCACCCAGTAGGCCGTGAAATCAGAAACCCTTGCCAACAAGACAGCCACCCGCAAACCAGCCCTCTGTGTGTGTGTGTGTGTGTGTGTGTGTGTGTGTGTGTGTGTGTGTGTGTGTGTGTGTGTGTGTGTGTGTGTGTGTGTGTGTGTGTGTGCATGTGCGTGTGTGTGTGTGTGGCAGGGATCCTCTCGGGAGAGAGCAGTCATGCAAGGTATCACCCGGCTCCTCCTCCTGCTATCTCCTGTCATCCCCCCCCTGCCCTCCTTTCTCCTCCTCCTCCTCCTCCTCCTCTCTTTCTTTCCTCTCACTCTTTTATCGACGGCCCTCCTCGTCCATCTCTCACTCCGGGCTGCTACTGCTGTGTGTGTGTGTGTGTGTGTGTGTGTGTGTGTGTGGGCACAAACACATGGGATTTGAAAAGCTGCTGTTGGATACTCAGCGTCTTTAAATTTAACGTCCAAAAACGACACATAGTCAGTTTCCCCCCGTGAGCATTTTTATTCTGGCCAGGGTGGAAAAGCGTCTGGAGCACCAGTAAGACCATCATGGGACACTAAAACTCTCTAGGTTCATTTACCAAAAACATCATTGAACAATTAAAAATGACTACATACATAAAATGTGCAAAAATAATCACATTTCATTGCAGGTTTTACAGACTTGTTACGCAGCTGTGGATATTGTGGGTATGAAATAAAAGCCCGATATATCAGTCTAAACTTTAAACACACACACACACACACACACACACACACACGGAGTGGACAGGAAGAAAGAAAGAAAGAAAGAAAGAAAGAAAGAAGGAAAGAGCAACAATACACAGACAGAAAAGTCAAACTCAGTAGCGCTGTAGAAAACGAAGCACCTGTCTCTCTCTCTCTTTCTCTCTCTTTCATTTTTTCATTTTCTCCCCTGCTTTCCAAAGAAAAGCAGTTTTTTGTTTGCATGTAAAGTTTCCCTCCCTCCGTCTCTTTCTTTCTCTGCTTTTTTTTTTTTTTTTTAAAGTGTCTTGAAAACCTCCCTCCCTCCTCCTCCTCTCCTCCTCTCTCTCTCTCTCTCTCTCTCTCTCTCTCTTTTCTTTTCTCCTTTAACAAACTCTCCTCTTTTCTGGGCGTCTCAGTTAGCGGGCCTGATTACCATGCTGCGGTGACTTTTCCCCTCTTGTCTCACTCTCTCTCTTTCTAAAGGGTACTTAATAAAATTCTGAGTCTGGTCTGTGTGTGTGTGTGTGTGTGTGTGTGTGAGAGAGAGAGAGAGGGGGGGGGAGAGAGAGAGAGAGAGAGAAAGAGAGAGAGAGAGAGACTTTTCCCTGTTTTTCTTCTCTCTCTCTTCTAAAGGGTACTTAATAAAATGTGAGTCCTGCGAGGCCCGTCACAAAAGCATGGCGAGACTCTCTCGTCACACACAAAACACAAACAAAAAACACACACAACACACCCAAAAAAAAAAAAAAAACCCCCCCCCCCCCCCCAAAAAAACCCCCCCCCCCCCCCCTTTAAAAAAACCCCCCCCCCCCCCCCCCCCCCCCCGGCCCCCCCCCCCCCCCAAAACCCCCCCCCCCCCCCCCCCCCCCCCCCCCCCCCCCTTTTCCCCCCCCCCCCCCCCCCCCCCCCAACCCACCCCCCCCCCCCCCCCCCCCCCCCCCCCCCCCCCCCCCCCCCCCCCCCCAAAAAAACCCCCCCCCCCCCCCCCCCCCCCCCCCCCCCCCCCCCCCCCCCCCCCCCCCCCCCCCCCCCCCCCCCCCCCCCCCCCCCCCCCCCCCCCAAAAACCCCCCCCCCCCCCAAAAACCCCCCCCCCCCCCCAACCCCCCCCCCCCCCCCCCCCCCCCCCCCCCCCCCCCCCCCCCCCCCCCCCCCCCCAAAAAAAAAAAAAACCCCCCCCCCCCCCCCCCCCCCCCCCCCCCCCCCCCCCCCCCCCCCCCCCCCCCCCCCCCCCCCCCCCCCCCCCCCAAAAACCCCCCCCCCCCCCCCCCCCCCCCCCCCCCCCCCCCCCCCCCCCCCCCCCCCCCCCCCCCCCCCCCCCCCCCCCCACCCCCCCCCCAAAACCCCCCCCCCCCCCCCCCCCCCCACCCCCCCCCCCCCCCCCCCCCCCCCCCCCCCCCCCCCGGGGGGCCCCCCCCCCCCCCCCCCCCCCCCCCCCCCCCCCCCCCCCCCCCCCCCTTTTTTAAAACCCCCCCCCCCCCCCCCCCCCCCCCCCCCCCCCCCCCCCCCCGGTTTTTTTTTTTTTTTTGGGGGGTTTTTTTTTTAAAGTTTTGGGGTTTTTTGGGGTTTTGGGAAAAAAAAAAATTTTTTTGGGGAAAAATTTCCCCTCTCTAGAACATGATGCCAAAATAACCTTCCCAAACTTCCTGCAAGATAATCAAATAATGCGCCCGAAGTCAAATTTTTTCTAATAGGCGTAGGGGCGTTTTAAAAAGATAAAACCTTTATAACATTACATCACTCACAAAAGGGACTCCCTTTAAAAGCCATTTTTCAGACAATGGGAAATTTCCTCTTTTCCGCCCATAAAGACCAAACTAATGTGAAATATCACAAAATTTTTTAAACAAAATTGGGGGAAAGGGGCAAAAGGGATTGCCTTCTCAAAAATTTGGAGGCCCAGGCCAGACATTTTAGTGGCGGGGCCTTAATTTTAAAAAAAACCCCGAGACCATATTTGTTTGCGCCCATTTAAAAACCCGGGTTTTTTTTGGTTTAATTTCCTTAAAAATATCAAAGAGAGGTTAACGACCCTTTTCCGGAAGGGGAAAAGTGGGGGCTTTTTTTTAAACACCTCGGAAAAAGCGCAATTTTTGTTTCCCCAAAATAAATCCATGGGGAAGGGGAAATTTTTTAGCCACAAAAGGTCCCTCCTATGCTGACCGCCCTTAAATCAAAAGAGGGGGGGGGGGGGGGCCCTCGGTTTCAAACTAAAGGACGGGGGGGCCCGTTTTGTGTTTTATTTTTTTTTTTTTTCAACGCTGGGGTGGGAAAGTGAGCGACTGTGGAGGGAAACCCAATTTTGTTTACGGCGTCTCACCCAAAAAATCCTCCCGCCCCCACAAACCCCCCGGAAATCCACTGAGAGGACTTACTCTTTAAAAAAATCAAAATTTCCCCTTTTGGGGAAAAGAACCCGCACTAATCATAGAAAAACATTTTTGAAGGATATAATACAACAGAAACACAGGGGAAACGGGTTTTAAAATCAAAGGAGAAAGAAGAAAAAATACCAATGGGGTCAACCCACAGGGAAAATTAAAAGGAATACAGAATTTGGGGGAAAAAGGGTTTTATTCCCCAAGGGGTGAAAAAAGAAAATAATTAAAAATCTCAAGATATGAAAACGAAAAAATGCAGATATAAAAAAACACACAACGCAAATGTTTTCTAAAAAACATTTGAACAATTTTTAAAGCCCGGGGACAAAGATTTTAGCCTTGGGATTGGGACCCCTTTAAAGCAACCCGCATAGTAAGAAACTAAGCCATGATGTTTTTGAAAACGATTTTTGTTTATTCCCAAAGGTCGTCATCTCTAGGTACAGGGGGTTTTATTTCTTCTAAAGTCAGATAAAATAAGAACCAAGCAGCTCTTATTTTACCAGGGGGTTGGGTTTTTCTGAGCACTAAATTTTTCACACAAAACAACAAAACCCTGAATGGCTGGGGAAAAAAAACTGCCGGGGTAGTTTGTGTTGGTGTGGGGGTGTTAAAAAACCTCTTTTCTCTTGACCTCCGAGGCCCCCCAGTCCAAGCTGACCTCCCCAGACACAAGTTTACAGGAACCCCCCCCCCCGCCCCCCCCTTTTTTCTCTCCCCCTCCTCTCTCCTTTTCCTCTCCTTTTCCCCTCTCACCAAATCTTGTCACCCTTTTAAACTTTCTTCCCCTTGAAGCCCCTTTGGGCCCCCTCGGTGGCTTGTTCCAAGGGAATTGACTAATCTAATCTAATCTAATCTAAAAAATTTTGATTTAAAATTTAACGAACTCGGTTTTAAAAAAGTCAGATTTTAACAGAAAGGGTTTTTATTTGTTTTTTAACTCTCCCAAGACAAAGAAAAGAGGGGTGGGAAAAAGGGGGATGACAAAAGGGTAAAATTGGGGCCGGGGTGTTTTGAGGATGCGACAACTTTATTTTTTTAAAAAAAAAAAAGGGAAAAAAAGGCACACACCCCCACACACACACACACACACAACACACACAACCCAAACACACACACAACACACAAAACCGCTTTAAAAAAAGCCCCTGGGTTTTTCCAAAACCTTTTCAAGCGTAATGGTTTTTTTCCAAAAAAAACCTTGAGGGGAGAAGATGAATGTGAAAGAAGAGGAAGCCCATTTGGTAGGTTAAAAGAGAGAAAAGGAACAAAAGGGGGGTGTTAGTGGGGGGAGAGAGAGAGAGAGAGAGAGAGGAGAGAGAGAGAAAAGGCTGAAAGAGGGGGGGGCGATTGGGAAACTGAATTTCCACCCCCCAGTAGGGCCCTGAAATCAGAAAAACCCCTTTCCAACCAAAACAGCCACCCGCAAACCAGCCCCTTTTTTTGGGGTGTGTGTGTGTGTTTTAGGGGGGGGTGGGGTGGTGTGTGGTTTTGGTGGGGTTTTGTTTTTGGGGTGTGGGAGGGATCCTCTCGGAGGGGAGCCTTTAAATTCAAAAGGGATCACCCGGCTCCTCCTCCCCGCTATCTCCTGTCATCCCCCCCCCGCCCTCCCCTTTTTCCTCCTTTCCTTTCCCCCTCCTCCTCCTTTTTTTCCCCTCACTTTTTTATCGAGGGGCCCCCTTTTCCATCTCTCATCCCCGGGGTGCTACTGCTGGTGTGTGTGTGGGGTGGTGTGTGTGTGTGGGGTTGTGGGCACAAACCCATGGGGTTTTTAAAAGGGTGCTGTTGGATACTCACGTCTTTAAAATTTTTAAAGTCCAAAAAAAGACACAAAAAGTCCCGTTTCCCCCCCGTGAGCAAATTTTTTTTCCCGGCCAGGGTGGAAAAAACGTCTGGGACCAGTAAGACCATCTGGGACACTAAAACTCCTTTTAGGTTTTAAATTTCCAAAAAAAATCATTGAAAAAAATTTAAAAAAGACTACAACATAAAATGTGAAAAAAAATCACATTTCATTGAAGGTTTTTTCAGACTTGTTAAACCGCTGTGGAAAATTTGGGGGGTATGAAATAAAAGCCCGATATATCACTAAACTTTAAAAAAACACCCCACACAAAACACACACACCCCCACACACGGAGTGGGGCGGAAAAAAGAAAGAAAGAAAGAAAGAAAAAAAAGAAGGGGAAAAGCAAAAATACACAGACAAAAAAATCAAACTCCCGTAGCGCTGGGAGAAAACGAAACAAACCGTTTTTCTCCTCTTTTTTTCTTCCTCTTTCATTTTTATTTTCCCCCCCTCTTCCAAAAAAAAAACATTTTTTGTTTGCATGTAAAATTTTTCCCCCCCTCCGTTTCTTTCTTTTTTCTGCTTTTTTTTTTTTTTTTTTAAAGTGTCTTGAAAACCTCCCCCCTCCTCCTCCTTTTCCCCCCTCTCTCTCTCTCCCCTCTCTCTCTCTCTCTTTTCTAATTTTTCCTTTAAAAAACTCTCCTCCCTTTTTTGGGGGGGACTCAGTTTTGCGGGGCCCGATTCCATGGCGCCGTGAAAATTTTTTCCCCCCTTTTTCTCACTCTCTCTCTTTCTAAAGGGTAAATTAAAAAAAATTCGATTTTGGTCTGTGTGTGTGTTTTTTTTGTGTGTGTGTGAAGGGGAGAGAGAAGGGGGGGGGGGGGGGAAAAGAGAAGAGAGAGAAAAAGAGAAAAGAAGGGCTTTTTTCCCCGTTTTCTTTCTTTTCTCTCCTCTAAAGGGGGCTTAAAAAAATTTGGTCCGGGGAGGCCCTGCACAAAAGCATGGCGAGACTCTCTCGCTTTACACACACCCACACCACCACAAAAAACAACAAAACAAACAAAAACGGGAACACACCACCCACACACACACACGGCCTTAATTTCCATTAGAGAAGAGGAACGCAGAGCTTTCACAAACTAACGTCTGGGCCTGCAGTTCATTCTCACTCAGATCTGCCAGAGTACAGGTTGGCTAGAGAGAGAATGTGTGTGTTTTGTGTGTTATAATCACAGTCAAGTGCATAAACAGACACACTTCTTACCCCATACTTCAGATTTTATAAATGGTCCTCTAGCAGCTCAGTAGTGATAGAGTGTGTTGTTGAACAGGGTTGAAATGCAACCGATCCCGAGTCTTGCATGTAAACATGTAAACATAGTTGTGACATAGTTCTGGATTCATTTGAAACCTCCAGTAAGTTTCTTCCTTTTTGACCTAACTTTACTGCCATAGCTGCATGGTGTTTAAGAGCTCACTTCAGCTGAGGCGACTGGAAGAGTGACGATGAAACTTCACCGACCTTCACATGGTAAAAAAGTCATTCTGAGCAGTTTATAATCAAAATTAAATTAAAATGAAATACAAGTTGCATCATTGTGAAAACGTATTTTAACTGTGATAATAATACTAATAATACAGGTGAGTTTCGATGACATCCCACAATGGAAGCTGATGATATATGGTGATATACAGGCTACATAGCTAAAGCTAAGACTACACTACTGTAGCACATTAGTGCATTAGCATTAGCTTCTGTGTATCTGTAAGCCATGTTTGCTAATGGTTCAGTTGCTAACGTTAGCTAGCTAGCCAAGTAGCCTAGCGTTACTGTATTCTCCATAGAAGAGATGAAAGCAACGAGGGAGCCAGAGCGCTGAGATCACACGCAATCAATTTATTTTGTTTTTATTGATTATTTACTCAGGTCTGTATGTCATCACAACACTATGACAATCTGATTCTGACATACTGAATCCCTGCTTAGCAACTGAACTGCATTTGTTCCCAGCACCAGGTAGCATTAGCTGATTGCTAAAAGGCTCCAGCTAAACCCGCTACGCCCCAATACCTCCACCAGCCACTGTGACTGATCAGATCTGGGGGTCGCTGCCTGTCAACACAAGACAAAACCACGAAGCAGAAAAACTCCACTGAAGAAGAAACATGTTTATTATCTCTCTAATCATTCGGGCGGTTAAGGATTCATCTGTAATGACCAAATATGGGCTTTCTTCCTGTCGGAAGACTAATGGCTTTGGTATTAATGAAACTCTTTCTTTCCTGGGATGAGAAATTAATCAACAATAGAGGAAGGGAAGAAAGATATTAAAAGTTTAAGTGGGGCTAAGTGATTAATTGCCCTCTCGGAAACCGTTTGACAAAGATAAACTCTCTCAGATCGGGATTTGTTGCTGCTTACATACTGTCCGGTCTAGTAGATCACAAAAGGCATGATGGTAAGGAAGGAAGGAAAGAAGGAAGAAAGGAAAGGGCAGAGAGGAAAGCAAGACGGAAGAACAGATGAAGGGAATGAACGAGGGAAGAAAAGAGGCAAGGGCCCAAGGTAGGAAGAGAGCGGAGGAAAAAAGATGGAAGGGAGGATGGGAGGGATAGGAGAGGATGACAGAGGGCAGAAGGAAGGATAGAAGGAAACAACGATGAAGGAAACGAGCAGGAAAGGTGTACGGCGATGCCCGCCACATCGGCGCTTCAACCCCAAGAGGAAGAGTCTGAAACAGGCTGATGCAGGACAGGTGCAGGGTGCAGTACTAATGCAGGGTAAACAGGTGTGTGTGTGTGGGGGGGTAATAACCACTGCATCAGGGTAAACAGGTGTGGGGGGGGGGGGGTTGGGTAATAACCACTGCATCAGCCTCCCATTGGAGAAAACAAATGCCTCTCCCCGAGCATCCCAACCTCTGCAGCATCACCATCTCTCTCTCTCTCTCTCTCTCTCTCTCTCTCTCTCTCCCTATTCTTGTTTTCTCTTCTCCATCATTCTTCCCAGGCGTGTCTCAGTTACTGATCTCTCTCTCTCTCTCTCTCTCTCTCTCTCTCTCTCTCTCTCTCTCTCTCTCTCTCTCTCTCCTCTCCCTCTCCCTCCCCCCCCCCCCCCCCCCCGTGTGTTAAATTATTCAGGGCCACTTCTGCAGCATGCTTGATTAAGTTTTCATTTCTGCAAATTACCATCCGGCGCCGCGCCGCGCTACTGAATCACATAACCACCACGAGCTACGAGACTGTTTACCTGCTGTTGTACAGCGAGAGAGAGAGAGAGAGAGAGAGAGAGGGGGGGGGGGGGTAGAATCAGCGACGGTATTATACTGTAATCATTTCTTTGTGTTGTTGTGATCATCGTGTATTGTAAACCACTTTGTCAACACTGTTAATTCTTTGACAGTCATGCCGGTAACGCGGCGTCGCATTGAATTGCAAATCGGAGGAGAGAGGAAGGACGAGATTTAGAGAGACGTAGAAACGGATATATAGATGGGTCTGAGTGTGTGTGTGTGTGTGTGTGTGTGTGTGTGTGTGTGTGTGTGAGAGAGAGAGAGACACAGGCTGTTGTTCCAGTCTCTAATCTACTGTACATGGTGATGTACTCTGATGGTGTGAACAGTCAATAGGTCCCATTAGGAAGAACAATGGAAGGAAGGCCAAGCGTTTGACACCCGGTTAAACTGGAGTGGTGCACTCTTCACCCGGAGAGCATCCGCTGCATGGGGCAATGGGAATTTTGAATTTTGAATTTTTTTATTATGATCTCCTTTTTGGAACATTTCTTTCAACACTTCTTTTTTTTTTTTGAATATGGTATTATCTTATTTGTTTTGTTACTTCGGTCCCCTTTCATCTAGCCTGACCATCGCTCCCTCAGGCTGAACACAAGGAGACGTTTCCTGCACCAGTCTTGATGAAGGACCATCCTGCTCGCTCTTTCTTTCTTTCTTTCTTTCTACTTGTCCCTACATTGTCATCTCACCTGACTTTGAGAAATACCAACTGCAGGAAATCACACCACCTTGCATCTCCACCAAGGTGCAGGAATCCAAAAAAACGACTGAAAGAGACGGGCTGCACGTCGCCAGGGGTTACAGGATGCATCGTCGGGGGTTACGGGATGCGTCGTCAGCAACAAAAGCGTGATGGATTTTTAATATTAAAGCGTTTGTCGATCGTTCTCCGAGGGGGAAGCTGATTATTTTGCTCTCCAGAGAACTACTGAGTCGGTGGGAGGCGGCCTGAGCGAGCGCCCCCCCCCCCCCCGGACCCCCCGGACCCCCCGGACCCCCCCGGACCCCCCGGACCCCTCGGACCCCCTCGGACCCCTCGGACCCCCCCGGACCCCCCGGACCCCCCGGACCCCCTCGGACCCCTCGACCCCCTGCGGGGCGTCCAGTGTCTAACAGCCCCATCATCACTATGATCAGCGGCTGGACGGGATCCTCCGGTAGCCACGCAAGCGGTAGTTAGGGAAATGATGGTGGTTCGAAATAAAGAGCGGGCTTGTTTAGGCCCGGGGGAGGCGTGTGTGTGTGTGTGTGTGTGTGTGTGTGTGTGTGTGTGTGTGTGTGTGCCCCCATATGCATTGCTGTTTATGGGGGTACAGTATGATTGAGGGGAAGGGGCGAGATCCTACCAGGGGTGAGGGACCGTGGCTGTGTGTAAAGTGCATGTTTCTCTGTGTGTGTGTGTTTATGTGTGAGTGTGCATGACTGTGTGTGTGTGTGTGTGTGTGTGTGTAACACAGTAGTCTCCGAGGCCCTCTCTATCCAGGCAGTAGCCAGGCTCTCGCGATTCAACCTAATAATTTTCCCCCGGAAAAAACCTGGACTAGACCCCTATGGAAATTACAGTGGAGTTATTAGCGTGCACAAACACACATGCACACACACACACACACACACACACACACACACACACACACACCTTTTCTTACGCCTCATTAGTGCTAATATTGTTTCGCGGTGGTAGATTTACAGTCGGACATGTGTGCAGACAGCTAATCAGCAACAGACCACAAAGGACGTAGGCTGTAGCTACAAGATAAAGATAGTCATCAGACAATACACACACACACACACACACACACACACACACACACACACACACACACACACGCACACACACCTGTAGCTAGCAGATAAGAGTTGGCCTTTCATGATAAAAACAACAGGTTGTAATTTACCACTTTGGATAATTGCAACAAATAGCCTGCTGATTACGCCCCGCTCAATGTGTGTGTGTGTGTGTGCAAGTGTGTGTGTTTGTGTGTGTAGGTGTGTGTGTAGGTGTGTGTGTGTGTGTGAGAGAGTGATAGGCAGTTGATTTATGTGGCCTCTGATGAAAACAATCTGTCAGTGGGTCGCTACGCTTGTGTCAGCGAGTATCATGTATGGGTGTATCAGCGTGTGTGTGTGTGTGTGTGTGTGTGTGTGTGTGTGTGTGTGTGTGTAAAGGTTGCGTGTTAGATTTACAGCCGTCTCCCATGGCGATATGTCCAGCGCGGCCCGTCCTGTAGCGGCGGACAATGGGCGGTGGATTAACGGTTTCAGCCTTCCTCCTATCTCGTCCTCTCCCTCCTCCTCCGTCTGTCCATCCTTCTCTCTCTCTTTTCTTTCTCTCCGCTCGTTCGACCCACGTCCTGAATTAGCGTCGCTCCCACTCCCACTCTTCTCTTTCTTTCTCTTCTCTCTTTCTTTCTACTCGTCCCTACATTGCATTTGTACATCGGGGTCGGGGTGTGGCGGGGGAATTTGCTGGATTGCTTTACGGCACGAAACAGGAAGAGCGGGCCGCACCGACGGAGCTAAAGCTTTTTTTCTGAGTTTCTCTGAACGGTAGAAGGAGGAAGGAGAGAAAGAAGGAAGGAAGGAAGGAAAAAATCACTTCCGACACGTTTATCCTCTTCGGCAAAAGCCAAAGACAGAAAGCACCTTTACTCTTATCTTTTCATTCTCTTGTTCTCTGGGTTCATCTTGATGTTTTTTGCTGTGCATCTCTTCGCCTCCCTCTCCCTCTCTCTCTCCCTCTCTCTCTCTCTCTCTCTCCCTCGGTGTTGAGGCCATAGATCTCACTAACAGGCCCTATCTGCAGCCCTAAGCCCTAATGAGGCATCATAAGGGGAACAGTTTGCAGCAGTGCCGCGCTCCTCTTTTATTTGCCACCCCATATCTCTTCCTCTCCTCTCTCCCCCCCTCTCCCCCTCCTCACCCACCCCCCCCCCCTCCTCATCTCTCAATTGCTCTATCAGTCTGCCCTGCTCTCCATATCTCTCTCTCTCTCTGCCTCTTTCCTTCCCTCTTCCTCTCCATCTCCTTCCCCTCTCTCTCTCTCTCTCTCCATTGTGTTTTATCTCCCTTCTCAGCCACCCGTTGATCTCCCTCTCTCTCCCTCCCTCTCTCCCTCCCTCCCCCCGCCGCGGTGGTTTGAATCATATCTGGCCGTCTACATATGCTAAAGCCTGTGTAATTACAGCGTCTCTTAAATAAAGACACGCTCCTAAAGCTGTCGGCTGGAATCACAGCCAAACAAGGCAGGAGGGCCTCGCCTCGGCAACAAAGCTGTCATAGATAGCTATGGATTTATCACCGCGAGGGGAAGGGGAGAGGGGAGGAGGGAGCGATGCTTGGACTGCAAAAAAAAAAAAAAGACATTTCCTGTATAGTCGGGGATGTTACTGACTAAACTTGAACCACGTTTTTTTTTTCTTACGTTTTTAGTTTTCAGGTGTTTTTTTAATAAATGGAGACAATGACGAGAGAGGAAATGAGGAGAAAAGAAGAACAGGGGAGAAAATAAGCGATGATGAAATAATGACTTGAGGAAAATGTATTTGACTTGATCATGTTTTTACCGCATAAACTGGCCAGTTCACGTGAAAAAAAACGTTAAAGTCGCAATGTAGTAATACGTGTTTTTCCTCGACAGCCACGGTGGAGGAAGCGTCGGGTGCGACTCGTCTTTTTTTTGGAAACCGGCGGTTATCGTCTACCTACCGGATTGGGGTCCGAATCCGCGTGGGCTTCACTGAACAACGGCATCGTGGGAAAATCGCACACGTTGACGGTTTGGCCTCTAAATCCCGGCCCTCTAAAACAGCACGGTGTCAACGCGGCTTCCCGTTC
>JAXDDW010000024.1:565000-597500 GCA_034670385.1 Hoplostethus mediterraneus
ATCCAATTGCATTAGAGGCCCTTTTCGCTGGAGGTGGAGGCTACTTGTGCCGAGCAGTAGCCACTCCCGATATGAAGATGTGTAGGTAAAAGGGTTTTTTAAAAGTGGCTGAATCAACAATGTGTGTGTCAATGGCAATAGTGATCTATTCTATTCTGTTCTATTCTGACAAGTGGGGGTTTGTGACCAGTGGGCTGCCAGTTTGTATGGATTGGAACGGCTGGAAAAAGCTGTGTAGTAGAGGTGGATGAGTATCGCTCTCTCCTCCCTCGACTGTTATTGAGCCCATGAGCAAGGCATTTAAAGGGTAATTCTGGGATTTTTCAACCTGGCCTCTATGTCCACAAAATCGCTTTTCATATCTTTAAGTAGATCCCAAAAGTTTCGGAGTTGCTCCGGTCGATCGGCTCAACCGGCAGTCGCGTAAAGGCGGCTCGAGGCTCCAATGTAATCCAGCGGGCATGTCTATGTCATGTCTAAGGTCTATTTCTGGTTAAAAACGGTTTATTTCTGTAGCGATCCTTTCGTAATGTTGTCAGACACTTGTCAGACACACGAATAACAATCTGAGCCTGTCAGTGGACGTACTTTGACTGGACATGCCCGGACATGCCCGCTGGATTACATTGGAGCCTTGAGCCGCCTTTACGCGATTGCGGTGGAACAGTAGATATTCTATTCTATTCTGTTCTGTTCTGTTTGTGCAAACTGTGCATCAGTTGTCTCTGATGTGACCCTGATCCAGAGCAAAACCACTGAACAGACAAAAATGCAGGGAATTGGGGAAAATGTCTCAATTCCTACAGACCCTACGGAAGCCAATATGTGATGTCTGCATTCGGGGTGTGACGTTTTCCTTCTCCTCCTCTGTGTGTCTCTGGAAGACGTTGTTGTAAAGGAACATTTCACAAGCTCTCAACTCCAGCGACGAGACCACGCCGAGGTCTAATCCTGCGCTGGTTCTCTGTTCAGCTCTCGCTATCGTGGCATCGCTACTTCTCGTCTTTGTTTCACTCTTACCCCCTCTCTCGCTTTCTCTGCCCTTTGATATCTTTCTCTGTCTTTCCCTTTGCTCTTTTTTTTCCTCCCATCTCCTCCCCCGCCCCAAACCCACTGAATGTAATTTTCCCAATTTCCCTCTCTCGCCATTTCTCCCTTCATCCCTCTCTCTCTCTCTTTCTCTCTCTCTCTCTCTCCTGCGGTGGTCTTTTTATCGGATCAGTCTCAGGTCGTCGCCTCTGTCTCTCATGTGTTCCATCAAGGATGCATCGCTCTCTCTCTCTCTCTCTCTCTCTTTCTCTCACCCACACACATTGCAAAAGCACAGAGAGATGGAGGAGGATGGAAGAAGAGAGGAAAAGGTAAAGGAAGAGAGAGAGAAGGAAAGAGATCTAGACAATGAAAGTAAGAAAGGGGAAAGACTGAAAAAGACAGACAGGACGCCTCGTTCAGTTAAATTATGCACTATAAGCGTGTCTCTCTCTCTCTCTCTCTCTCTCTCTCTCTCTCTCTCTCACTCTCTCTCTCTGTCTCTCTACCAATTTGTCACTGAGATCCGATGCAGCTTGTTGACATGTGTAGGAGATGTCGGTGCTCATGCTGAGTGCTGTTTGTGTGTCTGGGAGAGTGTTTGTGCATGCCTGTGTGTTTGTGCTTTGAGCTCTTACACCCCCAACCCCCCCCGCCCAACACTTTTAACACACACACACACACACACACACACACACACACACACATTGCCTGCCAAGGTTTCGGGTATGTGGGTAAATCTTTTGGCACCCGGGCTGCCAGCCTGGAGCTATGATGAATGCTGATGGCAAAGAGCATGGCCGGTCTCTGAACCAGTCACTTGCGCACACACACACACACACACACACACACACACACACACACTAATCAGATTCCCAGTGCATGAGGGCCAAATGGCTTCCTTCCACTGGTGAATGCTAATGTGAGCAGCGGAGCTTGTGGGCTTGTGAAACAAGGCTGAGGCGAGAGCCAGGAGAGAGAATGATGACAAGAGAACATAGATGCGATTGTCTACTGGCATGTGTGATGCGAGAGTTTAAAGATATTTATTATTTTACAAATTAGAGAAAACTATACGAGAGTCAGGATTAGATTTGGCTGTGTGTGTGTTTGTGTTTGTGTCCATACATCTATGCATCCGTCTTGTTGTACAGGATGGGTTTCAACAGTATCTGCAGAAATATGCGGGGTTTTATTACCTAGTATGTTTTGCTAAAATGTGCTGCTGAAAGTACGACACTGTACAACAATCACACACAAGACAATATTTCATAAATGTGTGTTTAGGGTTGTTTCTGTGTATCACTTCAATAGTTTACAATAAAATATAGTAGAAATGGGTATTATGGCATACTGGATGGGTGAATGTGTTTTCATTTCGGTACATTGAAATATTGTGCAATCTATCAGGTTAGTATCATTACAAGAGCATACTGCATGCATCGAAAGAGGCTTTTAGAAGATTCACTTAAGCCTGGTGTAAGTCTTCAGACGCTTTGTTTTTGAATCTTTTGACATATGTTTGACTGTAAATCATTTGGAATGGCTCAAGGCGGCCTTAAACTTTACCAGGTACACCGGCTGGACTGAATATTTCAATGCTGTGTCGGCATTTTGCAGTTTTCCTTGAGTGCAGTGTGGAACGGCTAAAAGTAAATGTCTACTCACAGCGGTCGATGCGGTCCTCGGGGCTGGAAGAGGTCTCTCGGTCAGACAGGAGGCCCGACACGGCGAAGATCTTTTTCCCGGCGTCCTCCACTGCCTTCAGGGCTCCGCTGGGCGAGCCTCCGGGGGGGATCTGGGAGCCGCCAAAGTCGTACTCTTTCCCCTCGGCGTCAGAGTACCGCAGGTGGGGCGAAGCGTCGGCGTCCAGGCAGCCTTTGAGGCGCTTGGCCGGGGTGAAAGCGGACTGATAGCCCCCCGGTGCCCCGTCGCGATCTTCTGGAGGTGAGGCAAAGGGCCTGAAGGCGCCGACGCCGCTGTGATTCAGCATGCTGATCGGTGAGCAGTCCAGGTTAGGCGGGGCGAACTGGTGATGGAGGTGGAGGAGGGACGGAGGGAAATCCCTGTTGGGGAATCCGGGCGGAACGGCGCCTTGGCGGTGGTACATCGACGCGAAAGTGTACGAACCGTTGTTGAACGGCAAATGGACGTCTTTCTCAACGGAAACTGGGACGCCGAACGGGCGCGGCTGCTGGCAGGGAATGGAGGCGTCCCGGGAGGCTTCGGCGGTGGACGCCAGGACCATGAGGGCCGGGGAGGCCAGGGGGTTGGGCAGGTAGGAGGAGCTCTCCATCTTGAAGGCAGCTCGGTGGAGGTCCATGTCTGAATGGATGGAAGAGGTGGTGAGGTTTTCAGGAGGAGGAGGGGATGATTCCTCCTCAGAAAGATGGGAGGCAACGTCCAAGACCCTTGGAGAGGGTCTGAGGATGTCAGGTGAGGAAGTTTTAGGGGAGGGGACTCTGAAGAGAGCCCTAAGTAGGGAAGGAGTGTACACTTGGACGGGGTGAAGCGTTGGTCAGCTCACTTCAGGTTCAGACTAGTTCACTTTACTTTGGTTCAATTCAATTCATTTCACTTCAGTGTCGTGGGAATTCAGTTCAGTTATCTTCAAGTCCAGTCAGGTCTGTTCAGTCCTGTACACTTCAGTTTGGATCAGTTCCGTTCTGTTGATACGTACAGCCGGGATTAATGCTCAGGGTGAAGTTGTTCCCGCAGGGCATTTAGCGCTAAACGGCCTCCCTCTTGGAGAGTTCGCTGGAGGTGTTGTGGGATGTGGGAGGGTCCAGGGAGGGTGGTGATCGGCGGGGTCCTCAAAGCTGATTCCTCATCTTCGTGTGGTCGTCAAACTGGAGGGAACAAAATGCAAGAATTAGATTTTAGGTTTATTGTTAGAGAATATACTTGATAGCGAACGATTGCTTCAAATAGTTTCAGAGTGCTGCACTTGTGTTGAGGACAGTCAGGTTTTTCAATATTGTTAGTTTCTTACAAAAATCTTGGATCTCCCACAGTGCCAACTTTTTGACTGAATTGAGTACTGAATATTTCTTCCATTGACATCCATGCATTGTCAATGGCAATGAAACATTTCCTACACAATACCAGTTGCCAATTATAATCAAATTTTAGATCCTTAAAGACGATGAAGGGACGAAACTGTCAATCTCAATTGGACTTTTGACAACCCCAAAGACATTCCTACACTGAAAAGATTATGGCGTAGAGGATATTGTACATATTATTGGTAAAGGAATAAGAAAACTGCCTCGCAAACAAATCACCGGCTTACATGGCGAAGCAGGAACAAACAACAACTGTTCCAACTCCTCTGCCAAATGAAACAGACACGGCAGCGCAACCCCTCAACTCCCCCCGAACCACATTTGGACACGAATTGTGACGGGTGCAAGTAATTACACAACACTCTTTAGATCGTTTGTCATCAGAGGAGGTTCGTACTTTGAATGTGGAGTCGGACCGTTATAATACAACGGTTCGTGTCACTGTGGTTTCCCCCCCCCCCCCCGTTCAGACAGCTGTGACAAGATCTGTGACCACGAGGTGTTTACATTCTTTTGTGCTTCTATCATCGCTGCCTTCTCCTACGCTAATGCTAATGCTAATGCTAATGCTAATGCTAATGCTAATGCTAATGCAGATTCCTTCATACACCTCTTCCCATTTATCCTAGACCTCTTTTTCTTCCTGACAGAATGTACTTTCTTCTTTCTCTCGACCTGCAGATAATAAGAAGGAGAAGAGGCCTGAGTGGAAAACTTTTTTTTTTTTTTTTAAAAGGACCGGTTGGAAGCCAATGGCTCTTTGGGGAGAAAATGTCCTAAAGTTGACACTGTTGTTCAAGCCACAAATTCATAACCTCCTGGGAGAAAATGTCCTCAAGTTGACAGTGTTTGATCAAAACCTCCAAATCCTCCGTCCTTTTGACAGCAGCCAAGAACTATTTCAAACCCCGAACTTCTCTCCATCCTCCTCCTCTTTCCACTTCTGCTTGGATAAAAAACTCCTCCAACTGTTTCCACCTCACATCTTTCCATCCCGACCCCCCCTCCCTCCTCCTCCTCCTCCTCCCTCCGCATCTCTCCTTCCTCCCATCTCCTTCCTCTCATCTCTCTCCAAACGTCCCCTCCTTGTCCTCCATCCTCCTAATCTCTCCATCTCCTCTTCCTCCTCTCATCTCTCTATCCCTATCTCCCCCTCTCTCCCTCCTCCATCCTTCCATCTCAGATCTTGGTCTAAGCGGCTTATTCCTACCATCTCCCAGGATCTTATTGGACCAGAACCACTTGTCTTATGATAAGGACACACACACACACTCTCACACACACACACACACACACACTCACACACACACACATGAGATCTGATAAGAGGCTATGTGGCTCAGCGTTCAGCTCGACATTCGACTCGGTGGGGCGAACACACTCCACACCCTTGCAGCCTCCTCCGTCCTCCCGTCTATCTGTCTATCTAACCGCTTTTAATTCGCCAATTTTTACTATCTGTCGTCGCTTTCTCTTTACGTCTCTGCTGTCAATCTCTTCTCCTCTCATCCCTCTATCTCTCCCCCCACCCTCCCTCCCTCCCTCCCTCTCTCTCTTTCTCCCCAGGGTGATTCAGATGGGTGATATCATATCAGACTCCTCCATCTGCCACCCACGAGCCAGAGGAAATCTGACTGAGTGAATAAATTAGCCGTACTTGACCCCGCGACCCCCCTCGGCAGCCGTGGCAACAGACTAGAACCCCCCCCACACCCACCCACCACCACCACCACCACCCCCTCCCGGGGATTAGATCGGAGTGCGCGATTGGTCGGTCCCCGGGAACGCCGGGGTTGAGGCGGTGAAACGAAAAAATAACGTTGCAGAGATTTTTATCCCCAAAGGGCAATTTGAAGGTGGCTGGCGTGTTAAGCGGGCGGCGTGTTCAGGTTTAGAGTATGTAAAGAGTCGAGAAACGTGGCTCGTTGGCGGGATGTCGCAGGATTTGCACGCCGCTCTGGATAAGAAAGTCAGATGATTGCCTAAATGCAAATGCGGCAGGTAATCTGGAGTAATATCAAGGGTTGTTACAGTATCATAAAAGACGTCACCGCCCATGTCAATGTCAAGAACTGTTTTAAAAAGTGTGCAAATGTGCAAAGGTCAAACATGCAGGTGCACACACACACACACACACACACACACACACAACAAACACACACAGTATCAAGTAGCGGCCTGGCCCTCTCTCTCCGGGCGAGCTTCAAAGCTGCGTTGACTACCAGCCAACATCAAAGGAGAAACTCCCTGGGAAATGAAAGGAGAAAATCTTTTATAGCTATCAGCTGTCCACAACACTCATTCAAATCAATTTCAAAACCTGATCTCGGCTTTGGCACGCTCCCCCGCTCCCACACACACACACACACACACACACAACTGCCAAGAGAAAGAAGAGAGGCCAGGCCAAGAGAGTGACAGAGAGATATAGACAGAGAGAGAGAGAGAGAGAGAGATGTGAGATGTTTTACATTACCACAAATGTACAGTAGCCTCGTGTGGAGTGTTAAGAACGGCTTACGCTAACACGCCTCTGGTCTGGACAGATGCCACAGAGTCACATTACACGCCTCTCCTCCTTCCCTCATCCTCGCCTCCCTCCCTTCACCCGTCCTCCCTACCTCCTGCAATCCATCCTGGAAATAGCACCTTGAAAAATGTACTCATAACAAAACTCTCTCTCTCTCTCTCCCCTCTCTCTCTCTCTCTCTCTCCCTCTCTGACTTTCTCACCTCTTCCCCATCCCGCCGTCTTCTCCATTCGGCTGTATATCAGATCACACTTTCTCCTGGATAACCTCTAAAGTGCGAGTGTGTCTGAGGTGTTGATAGCGCGGTAATACACTGATAAGTACGAGGATATTTCAATTTTATTATCATTACCCAGCAGGCCGAGGGGCAGCGAGCGAAGGGCCCGCCGCGTGAAGCAGCCAATCCAATAAGAGGACACCGGATATTCCCATACGGACACGCCGGTGCAAAAAAAAAAGTAGTACCGGGTGTTGTAAGGAAGGACTAATCATGAGGAGAGGAGAGGAAGAAGGAAGGGAGAGAAGAAGGAAAGATGAGAGGGTGTGATATCACAGCAAGGGGAACAAATCCCATCTCCCTGAACAATTGAAACAAGCCTCCCTCTAGCCTGGTGGTCTCTCTCTCACTCTCTCTCTCTCTCTCTCACACACACACACACACACACACTTCTGACGAGGCCTCTAGAAACTGATACTGAAGAGCCCTCGAGCTGCCTCCCACTGCGTTTCACTTAAGCCTCTATACGTCAATGCTCTCGTTCTCATTTCTTCTTCTTCTTCTGTTATTGCGACGCCAAACTACACTTTACGTCGGAGTTTAAAAGGCGCGCGGGGGGGGTGCGGGGGGGGGGAGCGTGGTGATCTCTAAAACAAACCATCGTAATTCCAAATGACAAAACACCTCTGCATATCATCAACACGCGATTGCAATTACCATCACACGCGCGCGACGTCACTCAATGCCACTTACAATCCCATTTGCCCGCCGCGGAATCCCAGCCCGCGCGCCTCGCCTGACGCCGGGGGTTTATGCGTTTTCTAATAGAAAGTGTCACGGGGGGAACATTTGCCGCGCTGTCATAATTTGATTACAGTACGGAGGAATGATACAGCTGTCGGCGCGATATTAAACACAAACAGCGAGGAGGGCTTTTCGCGTCAAATCTGCACTTTAAGTGACAATGTTATGCCACTCGGCGGAATTGCGGTGTCAACAGCAATGTGCTTTAACATCATTGTGGGCGGGAGATTTCACTCAGGTAATATGAGCTATATGTGGGGGGGGCTGGGGGGGCGGGGGGGGGCACTACATAGGAGCAAGTTACAGATGCATGTGGTGGGATTACAGTAATCTGACTGCAGGATAATTGGTAACTGTAACCAAAAGCGTCATTTTATTTTGAAAAGAAAAAGTAATTGCTAGTCGGATAACTACATGTATGGAGGGGTAAAAGATTTTGATTGTGAGATTATACTTCGATGATGGTTTCAAATGATAATTCTGCCCAATTTACAGTGAGGAAACGTGGGATAACATCATCAGTGTCCACATCCAAAAAGTAACCCAACGTGATCCTGTGATGGATTGTCTGTTTGTTTAAACAATCCAGCAGGTGAAAGCAGCTTTCACAGCACCTGAGCGTCAGGATCAGGGAGAAAAAAAATATATGGGTGAGAAAAAAAAAAATATCGGGATACAAATAATACCAGAGCGGTGACAAAGACAGCACTCGCCTATTGAAGCCTTCCTTTTTGTTGACTGGCTCTGAATAAATATCTTTTGAGAGTGTAACCAACGCTTTGGCTGTTTCAACACAGCCGTGAAACTTGTCACATCCAGTTTTCCAGGGTGTCTGCTTGAGTTTTGGAGAGGAACGGAGAGGAATCCAATTTTTCTTATAAAAATGTCTTGTCGACTGTGACTGGTGTGTGTGTGTGTGTGTGTGTGTGTGTGTGTGTGAGAGAGAGAGAGAGAGAGAGTCTGCTGGAATTGTCAGGAAGCAAAAGAGCTGAAGTTTTTTCTAATGGAGACAGAGAGAAAAGCAGTCAAAACCGCAGCTTTGTGTGTGTGTGTGTGTGTGTGTGTGTGCGCGCGTGCGTGTGTGTGTGTCTATGCACACAATTCCCGGTCCATGGATATATTTAGAGATTGTTGACAAGCGTGAAAGTGCCACTCTTACATTTTATTATAAGACGGGCCAAGACGTGTCATTCAATCACACACACACACACACACACACACACACACACACACACACACACAATAGAGCATGTACAGAGAATTTGTGGCATGCTGGTATCAAGTACAGGGTAATAAAACAACACGCCACACATCCTATATTAAACTAGATACTACTAGTTACAACTAAAATGAATAGGAAATGAATGAAAGCTCGCTCTCTCTCTCTCTCTCTCTCTCTCTCTCGCCCCTCCCTGAAAGGCTTGGCACACCGTATCTAACGGCCGTACAGTTTTAAACCACCATAACAAATCACCTCAACACCATCTGTTATGGGGCAACCATCATCCTCATAGAGCTGAAGGTGACGCAATAACAATCACCCACAAAAGAATCTAACTTTCCCAACGTCCTTTTCACCCCGAGCGGACCTGAGCGCAGAACAGGAACGACACGTTTGATATCGGGGAGAAACTTTTTTTTTGGAAAAGTTCTCTGACTCGGATGTGTGCACGTCTGCTGATGCACCTGACGAGACTCGTACGACAAAGTCTAGCAGAAGACTGGAGGAGACTGGGGGGAACTCAAGACCTCGCTTTGAAACGATCGAGTTGTCCAGAAATCAAAGACAGTCAGATATTAAATAGATAGCCGTCGTGACACACACACACGCACACACACACACACACACACACACACACACACAGGGGAAGAAAGAGAGAAAGCAAACTGTCTGTGTGTTAGCATAAAAGAGCATGAGCTGACCAGCAGACATATCACTCTGTATTCCAGACAGACTGCGGTGTGTGTGTGTGTGTGTGTGTGTGTGTGTGTGTGTGCGCGCGCGGTGTCCGAAGCAACAGTCGATACTATTGAAATCTACTCATTCATGTCTGGCCATGAGGCATCGCTCAAATGTCCTTGTGAATAAGAATCACACACATTTGTCTCTCTCTCTCTCTCTCTCTCGCTTTCTCCCTCTCTCTCTCACCCTGTCCTTCTCTTTCCTCCAGCCGTAAAAAAAAAACCCCTCGTTTCACTCTTCCGATATCGCTTCCCTCGTTCATCTCTCTCCGTTTTCCCTCTCTCTCTCGTTCTCCCTCCTCCGCCTCTCCCGATATGAAATCTATAATTGAATAATGTAAAACACAGCTGCCGTCACAAGAGCGAGACGTGTGTGTGTGTGTGTGTGTGTGTGTCGGCGGTGGAAGAAATATGAAAGTGAGATTTAATAACACGAGCACACACACACACACACACACACACACAAGCCTGAGAAGGATAATGACACTTATTCAGCAGCTAAATCAATAAGGATTGGACAAGCTTGTGTGTGACAGTCCACTAACGAATATTTCCTAAAGTGGAGAACTTAAAATATCGGTGTTGTAATTGGTCGTTTCCGGAAGATTCAAATAGAAACAGAAAAACATCTTTCCGTTCCAAACTGTTTCTCTCGGTGCGCGGCCAACCCAACGCGACATTCGCCCAACGAAAAAAAAAAAAAAGGGAAAGAGGATTTACTTCTCAAATAAGCCTTTTGTGATTTCAGAGAGAGAGAGAGAGAGAGAGAGAGAGAGAGAGAGAGAGAGAGAGAGAGAGAGTCGTGGCCGGCAGACAAAATCATTCTGGACGTTTGCCCTGACCTGTGGCTTGTTGGGGGGGTGGGGGGGGGGGGCCAGGCACCGGTCCGGCCCGGGGCCCAGCTAATTCCCGGTGCAGAGAGATGGGAAAAACACACCACCGTCCCCGATGTGGTGCGACCAAAATCTCTCTCTTGCCCTGTAATGATGATGTCACTTCAATATATCATCTTCCACACATCTGTCAGTTCCTGGTGCATACGCAGGACAGCGTTTAAACCCAGCACGATCCCACCGACCACCACCACCCCCGTCTACTTGAGAAAACCATTCCCAGTGTTTGGTTTGCGTTACGCGGCGAGTGATGTGTCCGTTTTGGAGGCGGCGTCTGGCACCGCCGCGCCTGCAGCTTATGTGGCTCTTTGTTTGCCCGGTGTCGTGCTCGTCTCAGTCGAGCGTGCCGGTTCGTACGCCCCCGTGTTTGTCCTTTACCGTTGAATCCGTATTACGCTGTAGATGAGCCCACAGTCCAAATGATTCGCTTTAAAATTGGCGTTAGAATACACACACACACACACACACACACACACACACACACACGCCTTTATATAGCTGACAGATGACACCACTGTCCACGATGACCAGCCTGGAACACGACTTCCTTGCTGTCCTATACCCTATGTGTGTCTGTGTGTGTGTGTGTGTGTGTGTGTGTGTGTGTGTGTGTGTGTGTGTGTGTGTGTGCGTGTGCATGTGGCACCGTGCACCACCCCCCCCCCTCCCCACCCCTACGACCCCGTATTGGCGTGTCCCGGCATGTACAACAGCAGTCACTGACCTAGCTGGCAGGCGGACAGACAGACAGTTGGCTGGCCGGAGTTTCTACTACAGGCTGCACACAACTGGAGGCCAATTTGTTGAAATTTAACAAGGAAAGCAGCAGCAGCAGCAGCAGCCGGGCACGCCGCTTTCATCAGGCCCAGCTTAAGTATCCTCGCGTCTACGCTATGCATGGGAAAAAATAAAATAAAAAAAAAGTGATACTTGATTGATCCCTGTAGGGGAAAAAGGTCAGAGGTCAGGCTCGGGCGACAGAACAGCGTCGCAGTCACACTTTCGCAGACAAACATGCAACGCGTGCATGAGCCGCTTACGTGCACACGCACACACACACACACCTGCACCTCCGTGAGGACAGTGTGTGTGTGTGTGTGTGTGTGTGTGTGTGTATTTATGCATCCGTCTGTGAAATCAGACATACTGTATATCTCGAGGAGCCTCCCTCGTCTCCTGCATGGAGAATATGATAAGTAGGGCTGCACAAATACTGCCCGGCTTTCAATCGATAGACGCAAATGCACCGACAGTGTCTTCTGGGGAGGTGTCGGGGCGGGGGGGGGGGGGGGGGGGGGGGGGGGGGTGGGGGGGAATATTAGCTTATTTCCCAAGCAGGGAGATTCTGATCCGGCTCATAGTGTAATTGACGAATGGGGGGGAAACCTGAGAGAGATATGGGGGGGGGGGGAGACAAAAGGTGGAGGGTGGGTAGAAATAGATACAGAGAGACAGACACACAGAGAGAGAGAGAGAGAGAGAGAGAGAGAGAGAGAGAGAGCAATATCTAGAATGGAAAGTATCTGACATTTGACACAACCACCCCCCCCCACCCCCCCCTCCCACCCCAACCCCCCATTAGGCTAATCCTATGACTTTCTCTTGTTGCCAATACCGTCTCCAAGTCATATTTCCCCTATAAAGGCATATTACCAGTGCCTGCCTTCTCCAATGCAATCAAGCCATTAAACACAGTGCAGCAGCAGCAGCACCCGCCGCGGAGTGATTTCCTCCCGATACAGGCGATCACTGGACAGGAGCTACTCCCCTTTCCTGTCATCGATAACGGTCATCACTGGCAATGCACGCGCCTTCTATTTCTACTACTGCGATGCACGAGCGGGCGTTTTTGATTTCAGCCACGTTAGACAGAATAAATCCACAAGCATCCTCACTTCAGATTTTTTTTTTTGATTCATTCCCACATATTTCAATGCTAAAAAAATAAATAAACTATGGCAATAAAATAGCATTGATCAATACTAGCAACTTCAATTTTATTCAAGCGATGAAACGAAACCCCCTTCTGTGGCCTCGTTATAAAAACATTAAACTAAGCTCGCGACAATATGAAACAAAGTGCAACTTCAATAAAACATGAACGTGACGGCGTGTGAAAAATGAAAAAGAACAAAATGCGTTTTTGAACAAAGTGTATCAACACGAATCAATCAAAATGTTAGGAAACTGCGTGAAAAGAAATTGCGTTGTGGACAGGGTGCAATTTACAGAGAGGGAAACATCTGATTCGTTTGATAAGAAAGACAACCTACAATATGCATCCCTAAAACTAGTCCACCTGCTTTTTGCCCATTTAATTATGGTGTTTAAAATAGTAATACAAATAATAATAACAATAAAAATAATAATAATAGAAAGTTTAAGGATGCAGACCGAGTAGTAATGCGCCTAAAGGACGCCGTTTCTCTCCGAGGGGCCGCTCTCATGTCTCCGTGTTCAAACACTTGTTATTTACCGGCGACGCGTTTTCTTTCAATTACCATCTGCATGACAAATTGGCTCTCGTGTGTAGTGTTTATTAGCACGTCAAAATAATAAAACACACACAGAAAGAGAGAGAGAGAGAGAGAGAGAGAGAGAGAGAGAGAGAGAGAGAAAGAAAGAGAGGGGGAAGAGGGTGGAGGAATGCGCGGTGGGGGGGGGGAAGAGGAGGGAAAGGAGTTGGTTCTGCTTTTAATAAAGAATGAGGAATTAGTGCATATTGATAGGACTTAATAGACCAAGGGGGGTCATCAAACTAGTCGCGACTGAGCGATCCATGGTTAATTTACTATCAGTGTCATGTGCAGGAGGAGGGGGGGGGTGAGAGAGAGAGGGAGGTGTACCAAGTCGAGAGGCGTTAATGTGCGCGTCATGACGCATTAATATTCCCCGATTGATCAATTATGAGAAGTAGCCTCGGCTGAGAACACATTTATATAGGTAGAAAAAAATGTGTTCCGGCCGGCTGTTTCCTCTCTTTCCCATCGCACAGAGAAAGAAAGAGAGAGAGAGAAAGAGAGAGAAGTGGAGGAGACGCACACGCCCTGACGCGCTTCTTTCTGTCTCGTACCTGCTTCTTCCTCCTGTTTTTCCTCTCTTCAGCCAGTGAATAATACGAGTTATGAATAATGTATGGCGTCCAGTCGGTGATCATTACGACGCAAACAACCACCGATATCAACAAAAAAAACAATTAGACTTTTTTTAGGAAAGCTCCAATTGATGCTTTTTATTCCCCCTATCTTCATTTTGACGCGTCTTACCACGGGGTATACTATGAATTTACTTCTAAAGATCGATGTCAGGCTGAAAAGATGGCTTAACTCGATTCCTGGAAATTGAAAAGGTGGTAAAAGCGTCTTTTGGTGGGTTTACCCTCCTTTTTTGGAGGGGGGGGGAGGGGGGGGGGGGTCATTTCGGACATTCTATGCCGCTTCTTCAAATCCAGATTAAAATAAACTTCTCTCCCCGCGGCCATCGATCCAGGAGCGGGGTGTGAAATGGACATTAATTTTAGTTCACTTCTCACTGGGCAAAGGAGAGGAAAGGGAGATCAATGGCGAGCAATAACAGCTGACTGCTGAGAGGGAGAGAGGGGGAGAGAGAGAAAGAGAGGAACAGAGAGAGAGAGAAAGAAATCGAAAATGCTGACAAATAAATCATCTCTTACTACTTTTGCTCCAACCTCGATACTATTTCTCTTTTTTTTGAGTCCCCATCTTATTGCTTTGGGGACTGTGGAGAGAAAGGAGGAGAGGAAAAGGAAGAGAAAAAACGGCACCACAATAATAAGCCTTTATGAATAAATCGGAGAAAAAGAAATAGACGATAGAAAAATTGTGGCTTAATAATAAAAATCAAGGCAATTAAGTGGAATTTGGTTCGGGAAGAAAGGGCGGAATTTGTTTTGCCTTAAATAGTGTAGCAGAGAGATTAAATGCAATGTTGCAAATTGAAAGATGGACGGTGCGTGATAGTAGCCATGTAATAAAACATACTATAATAAAAAAAAATACTATAAATACACTAAAATCCCAATTCGACTCAAAGATATCCATAAAACATGAGGCCTGTAGCATAGGATCATGTTAATTTGTTAATTCAAATGAAACAGGAATTAAGTGGGGGGCATAAATCACTCACATCTGATAGAAAAACTGAAGTGGAAAAAGACACGAGAACAATAACTGACGAGATGTTGTGACGCACAGGATGGGATTTGTTTTTTAAAGGAGGATTATCAGGTTTAAAACGTGTTGAATTTGAAGCTTAATATCCCATGAAAAAAAAGCAAAATTGAAATAATTCTTAATTAAAAAAAATAAACTATTATATCTAAAATGGCATTGCAATGCAATATATACCCACAAATTAATGATCAAATATGATAAATATGATCAAAATCAATCTTCCAACTATCATATGATTAAAAATGTAAGAATTATACAGTAAAAAATGTGATTTGGAGTTGTTGTAGAATACCGTCTATACCAACTGGAAAAAATAGACTAAATGCAGCTTATTCTTAAGATGAAAAACATACCCAAAAACGGATGCATTTACTGGTATAAACACGAAAGAGAAATATACCGCATAGTCTATTTGAAACCATGTGTTTCATCACTCAGGAAAAAGGACAGGCGCCCATCTTGTTCCCGTTCATAAATTATGTCTCAATAAATTGGGTTACTATACAGGCTGCAAAACTAAAACTTTTCTGTACAGGAAACGGTAGGTTGGCCTATAAATCACGACATTGTGAACGCCCCTATCTATGGTTTCACTTTCAAACACATAACCAAGCGTCTGTAAAAGCACCTCATCCAAACTCATTTCCTGAACATTTAAAAGATAATTATCGCGTGTTTAATGTGTTTGGTTGCCGGATCGCGGCTGGTCGTTGGAAGAGAGGAAAGCTGGTTGATCTGACAATCAATAAGATCAATTTTGGGGGGGATCTATCACGTAATTATACCCAGAATCACTGACTCTGGATCCATTTCCTCTTATATATTTTTTGGAGAACCGTAATTCAACCTGTGAAGGATTTCTCCGTGCGGGTATGGCAGTGAACCGCGTCGGGCGCACAGACGCTCTCCAAACTAGTGCGCTTTTTTACGCGCTATTTGCGACTCGTATCGGAAGGATTATTCAACTTGGAAGTTATTATTATTATTATTATTACGACTAATTTGTTTCTACCGCTCGACTACTTTTTTCATTACCCCTCTGTTCTCGGTATACTGCGTTTTTTTTTGCATGTATAGTTGTTAACACTGGCGTCCACGACCGTTCATTAGTTTGCATGTTAAGTTGCACTAATTCATGAAATCCCTTTATGGATGTAGTCTAGTCCGCACGCACAAAACAAATGAAATAATGGAGTGGGAAAAAATCAATACGCCAGAAATATTCCTTTTATGTTAGGAGAAGTTGAGTGTCCGAAAAACATGAAAGTCTGCTGAAAAAGAAAAGAAGAAATGAAAATCAAGAACTACAACTAATTAAAAATGAGTTAACTGCAAAAACAAATAAAATCATCCATCTGGCCAACAGTAGGGGGTATGAGGAGGACAACACAAAAAGAAGAAAAAAAAATTCTCATTGGAAAGTCCAATAAATTGTGTGCTCATAAAAATAATAATAAGTAATAAATAAATCCTGGAAAATGCGATACACCCATGCGTCCTAATGAGGCATGAATGAATGCCTGAAGAGTAGACTAAATGTGGATGTTATATCCGTTAACCCCGACGCAGAAGCAGCGGTAGCTCCCGCTTTTGGGAAGCCGATTTTGGCTCACTTTGCTCGGCCATGAGGTTGGAAGGCCCCCCGGGAACCCCCCCCACCGGCTCCGAGCTGCTCATTTAGGGGAAGGATGTAAATTGTAGTGGCTCCCTAGTTAACAGGTGTTTCCCAACTGTGTGTGTGTGTGTGTGTGTGTGTGTGTGTGTGTGTTTGTGCGCGCGCGTGTGCGTGTGTGTGTGCGCGCACTCCTGCTAAGGGCTTACAAATGAGTTGCCTTGTTCTCGATTTCAAGCTCTCCGTCTCTTTTTGGGACAAACTGAGAATAATTGTTGCGCATATGAGGGAAAGGCGCAGTTCACTCACACACACGCACACGCACACACACACATCAAGGGGAAGTATGGATTTCATGTACAAAAGAAGTTGATATTTTCTCTTTTTCTTGATGCTTTGGAAATTTTGGTTTTACTTTTTTGGCTAAAGCGTGTTACATTGAATGGAAATAAACACACACACACACACAAGCTAAGCACTCACGCAAACGACCGGAGATATGATCCAAATCCAATTTATATGACTCCATTTTATTGATGAAGTGTAGTTAAGTCGTTATTATGGTGGCATTATTACAAGGCGTGTGATCGAGGAGGCTGGCGTAGTTTTCCAGTTGACGTTTTAGTCTCATAATGTTGTAATAATTCCCTGAAAATCAGCCTCATTGGACCTTACGTCACGGGCCAATATGTGGCACTTTAAATCAAGTCGCACGTCCAACAATCACATTTACTGGAAACCAACCGTACGCCAGTTTCACCGTAAAACCCATTTACTTGGGAATGGTGAGTTATAATCCCCTACACTTTCTTCACGCGAGGGACTAAAATAAACGTTAAAAAAATACGTAGGTCTGCTGGGAAGCGTAGATTATTGGAGGTCAATAAACATGACTGGTTATTAGTGGCTACAAGTGTAGATAGATGTGTAAAAAGCAATAAAGGAATAAGTTCTCGGACAGTGGATGTGACATTCCTAGCATGGGTGGTGGTGGTGGTGGTGGAGGTGGGGGGTAAACGAGAAGGCTTTAGAAACAAATAAATGCCCTAAATCAAGATTATAATCCGTGTGGTCGACCGCAGATCATCCTAATTCTGAGTTGACACAACCCGCCTTCCTCCAAATCAATAGCAAAGTCAATATCAAGAGTTATGAAAAAGTTGAAATGTGTATTGCAGTGTGTGTGTGTGTGTGTGTGTGTGAAGTGATGGTGCGTTTTATAAATCACAGTCCTGAGTATTCAGCAATGCCATGTCATGTAATGGTAATGCGTGCGTAACGGGATTGACACACACGCACACACACACACACACACACACAAACGGTAGCGCTACCAAACAATTCAAGTGTTTTCCAGGAGCCAGCTTGTTGTTTTGGGAACCACACACACACACACACACACACACACAGAGGGGGGGGGGGAGAGAGACAGAGTTAGATACACACATGCACCCACACGCACACGCGTAAAAAAAAAAAAAACCCGTGTCCAAATTGAGACCGACCGTGCCGCGACTTTTTCCGCGCGTGGGAAACGTAGCCCCGGAGCGCACAAATCCCCCGACACGCTTAGAAAGTTGGAGAAACGAGTCCGGACCCGCTTCCGACCGGAGGAAGACACGGCGAGACGCGAGAGCCGTGGAAGCGTCAACCCTAATCATAAAAACGGTCAGTGTTGCTCACCTCGTCGTGGCAGAATCCTCCGGGTTCGTGTTGTGTTTTCTGCTGCAGACGAATCCTCGGTTTCCGATCTTTCTTTCTTTTTTTCTTTTTTTATCCTCACAACGAACCAGAAAAACTTTCTCAGCGGTGTTGGAATATCAGTAGCAGTGGCCCTTCTGGCTTCTTGCGCAAGAGCACCGGAGATAACGGGAGGCGCTTTGGGGAAGCAAAAGTAGTTAACACCTCCCCGTTAGGTTACCAAAGCGCAGACACACACAGAGAGAGAGAGAGCGAGCGAGAGAGAGAGAGAGAGAGAGGGAGGGAGAGAGAGAGAGAGAGGGGCTGACTTTCCTCGGAGAGAGTGCAGTAGTGGGTAGGTATCAATAGCGCATGCAGCCCCTCCGCTGAAAGAAAAGACGATCAGTGGCAGAAAGAGGAGTGAAGCCGGTGAGAGGATCGCAGAGACGGCGCGCGCGGGGGGGGGGGGGGGGGTCTCAATAGCGACGTGAGTGAGGCTGGATCTGGGCTGCACGAGGCTGAAGCTGGCAGTGTGGGGGTGGATGGGGAGAGGTGGGGGGGGAGGGGGTGTCCGGGGTCCAGCGGCTCCAAGGTGCAGTGCTGCCGCGCAGCGCTCGGGTCGCTCAATGACTCAATGACTGACTGACTGACCCCCCCCCCCCCCCCCACCCCCCCCCATTCTATTCCACACAGCCAGTGCTCGGGCTCGTTACTCCAAAATGTAATTCATTACTCGTTATTACCCGTTACTCGTACACAGCAGTAATTCGTTACACTACTTCCTCGCTTCCCTTCAGACAGCAGGATAAGCCCGGGTCCCTCTCCCGTGAGGGATCAGGGAAACCGAACAGCGTCGGTGTTGGAAATAATAAAGTAATAATAATAATAATAACAATAATAAAAAAAATTACTTTACTGCCATTTTGCTGCTGGGGCTTCCGAGGATGACGCGTAATTATGAGGCAAACCAATCAGGGGAGGGGGGGGGGGTAGTTTGTTTGTTGGATAATTTAACTTGATCAGTCTGATATCTAGGTGTGTGTGTGTGTGTGTGTGTGTGTGTGTGTGTGTGTGGTGGGGGGCACCCAACATTGTTCCACACTTTCCCTCCTTGCCCGCCCGCCCCCCTACCCGTCCGTCTGGTGTTTCGTTCCCCTGGGTGATTTTCACTGCGCTTTGTGCGCAAAGTGAATGAATTACACCCCCCCCCTCCCCCCCCCTTCCCTTTTTCCCGTTGGAGAGACTTGCCGTGAAGCCAATGAAGTCCAGTAGACGCTGTTAAAAAGTGCGCACCATGGGGACTGAATGTAGTGAGACAGGCGCGTCGGTTCACCAAGCCCGGAGGTTTATGGGTAAAGAAGTCCCTGCACAAATACAAATAAACAACATGTCTTGGGAGAGGTGGAGCAATGACTGAATGACTGGTCAATGTGATAAATCTTTAGATGTAGATCATCCAAACTCCAGAGATGGGATTTTTTTTTTTTTTTTACACATGACCTTTTGATCTTTACTCTCCATTACAATGGTAAAAACTACACATCAGATTTGGAGTCCCTTAGGCTGAGACGCACCGCCACCATAGAGCCCGTACCCAATGGACTCCCCTGTTAGTTAGTTAACCCATGACAAAGCCTGACAGCTCCTTGAACCCAGCTCCCCTTTCAGTCGTTTGACCACCCACACTACAAACTGTAAAAGTTAAATCACGCGAGGAAAACAGCAAATAACGCAGAACATCTGGTTCAGCACAAAAACTTTATTTTACAACATTTCAAACTGGGAATTTTGCTTGGATGTAACATTTTAGGACACTTGTTTTAATTATTTAAGGGGAAAAATGTGTTATCATGCTGGGTAAGTGTGTATGTGTGTGTGTGAGAGAGAGAAAGATAAGAGACAAAAGGAGAGGGAGGGATGTATGTAGAGAAAACTGTGTGAGTGTGAGCGAGAGAGAGAGAGAGAGAGACAGAGAGAGAAGACTCCTGTCCCTCTGTCTTCCTCGCCACTACACCCCCCTGCTGGTCACATGTGGTACTGACCGGTAGTCCACTGGGCTGACACTGATACACACTTTCCTCTCCATCTTTCAGCACTGTCTTTTTTTAATCCCTTGTATATATTGTGTGTATAGCAGGTTGCACACAGCCATGGCATTAACCGTGGGGCAGTGAATTGTGGGTAAAGTATGACCTGAAGCCAGTGATCATGTCCACACAACCACCAATAGAAACAAAAATCTATTGTCTAACCCCCGACTGTGTATAACTCAGTTCCATACTACCTTGATACTCTGAATTTATCGATTCCACTAATGAAAAGATGGATTGAGCTGAGTTTATTCTCCATGACACCCCCTGGATTGGGGGTCACCCAAAAGTAACGTGGCTACACTTGTGCTCTTGTGTTGTGGATGAAAGTGTTGACTTTGCTCAAATTGGATTTGTATAGTTCAATCGAACGAAATCACTGGAAAACATGAGGACTAGACTCACCGATTAACATCGACATTTAAGGCATTTAGTGAGACTCCACAATAAGTTCAACAACCCTGAATTCATGCATCACCTACATTTCAACAACATTTCAACGTTAACTGCTTACATTTCGTCAACACGCACATTTAGTCGTTTGCGCTGACGGGGCAGATGCCATCTCCTTCCACCCCAAACAACCTGGCACAGCCGATACACCCCGCAGGAAAACCATGACGAGTATTAAAGAGGCTGTTATGGTCACCTGACGGTCGCACTTATGATACACTTTCACGCTATAATGTACCAATGTTTTAGGTAACAATAGCGTGGGAAAAGTGATGAGGCTTGTGTGTGTGTGTGTGTGTGTGTGTGTGTGTGTGTGTGTGCTGGGTGGTCCCCATGCATATGAGGGGCAGTAGCAGTGCCATTAGCGGTGTGTTGTCTTGCTAATAGGCTCAGTTTGGAGTCAATGGGCTGACCAAGGAAGAGGACCATCTATGTATTAGATCCCTCGCCATTCAAAGTCTAATGCCACCTTTAGTCCAACAACCCCCCCCCCCCGACCCCCACCCACCACCACCCCCCCCACCCTAATGTTTTTAAATGCTGCCTCTGTGTGTATTGACTAGGAAGCACTTTGATAGCACCTCTTTCACCGTCCCCGTCCCCCCCCCGGCACTTCAACCCAGCGCCATTTCCTGTGCAGCCAGGAAAAGATGCTTCAACAGTATTTAAAAGGTGCGTACGACACTTGACGGCGTCTCTTTAAAAACAGATCTGTAGCAGCGACGAAACCAACCCTTCAAAATAAGAGCCTACCCTACTTATTAAGCGAAAACTATTTTTGGTTTCTTTGTCACGCGAAGTCGATCCCTCACACCGGATGCCGAGGTTCAAACCGGGGCAGGACACTGTCCCCGGTGTCAGGAAAAAAAAAACACACCTCCTCTAAAAAAAAAAAAAACCGACAGCGTGATAACGTAAAGCCGAGCCGACAGGGGACGGGGCCCGGTCCGCTCGTAGCGTGCTTTCACCTCTGCGCGGGCTCGGGTTTATCCTCCAACGAGGCCGCGGGTTTTTCTTTTGCATCCTCTTTAAAAAGCAAAAACAGCCGGAAGAAGAAGAAGAAGAAGAAGAAAGAAAAAAAAACAAGCGCTACATCCGGCCTACTCCGGGTGAAGACGTCACACCCGCGTTTGTGTATACCGAGGCCTTTATTTCAACAAAGACAGACATATTTTGCAGTGTCGCGCAACATTTAGTCAATCCCGGCACGTTTTTGCATCCCGTCGTCATAGCGGGGATAAAGGTTAGACGTCCTCGTCAAGGAAAACTCTGTTCTACGGATCGGACCAGTGATCCTTTGATATTTAGAGGCAACCCATACTTAACCCTCCCCGCCGTCCAGTGACTGAAGCAACACCCTGCATTATGTGCTTTACACCGCGTGGGACTTAATTCCTTAAACAAACCGTGTTGGAGTCGTGATTTACGGCCGAACCGGACAGGCGACGCTCATTTCTATCTTTCCTTTAATAATTTACGATTGGAGGAATTTATAGCTCCGGTTCCCCGGCCGTGCATGCCGCTAAATCCGTATGTCTGTAATATAATGAGATTTTAGCGCAGCGAGATTATAAATTATGGTGTGATTTGTTCCCTGGCTGTTTTGTCAGGGCATAGCCTTTGAGTGTGTGTGTGTGTGTGTGTGTGTGTGTGTGTGTGTGTAGCTTGGGGACATGGCTGGCATTTGGCTGCCACGGCGCTCTAATTGCTGACGTACACACAGATAGATGGGACCTGATGGTTGGTGTCGCCACTGGAGGGAGGGAGGGAGGGAGGGAGGGAGGAGGGAGAAGGAGAAAGAGGAGGAGAGAAGAGAGGGCGGAGGAAGAAGAGGGGTGGATGGCCGGAGGAGGAGATGAGGACAGAAAGAGAAGGGATGGAAATAGGAGGGAGAAAGGAGGACGTGGGGGGGGGGGGGGGGGGGGGGAGGAGGAGGTGGTGGTGGGTTCTGAGTTGGGAGGAGGAGGAGAAAGGGTGGATGGATGGATAGATTGATAGATGGAGAGAGGAAAGAGGAGGAGGAGGGATATTGTCTCGTGGCACTGAGACGCAGCATATGCTGCCAGCAGCTACACGGCCAAGCGGTTAACCACACCGGGCGAGCCCCATTTAGAGAAAGGAGAGAGAGAGAGAGAGAGAGAGAGAGAGAGAGAGAGAGAGAGAGAGAGAGAGAGAGAGAGAGAGAGACAACACTGACCCAGCCACATTCATCCAGCTCTCAGATTTGTTGCTCCAGGGAGCTGTTGGAAAATGAAGAATTACATGGCCCTGATCAGATTACACGACAGAACAACCGATTACATGCATTTGACTCTCGCGCAGAAAAATGAAGGAAGGGGAAGGAAATATACATGATCTGATTAATCATGTAATTCTATATCTTTACTGGTGATGATGCATGGGCAGCGCTTCGAGACGGGCAATTTCCCCCCATGTTTTCACCGCGTACCGCCTAACGCTGCTCTGTCACGAGCCTCGATTTTGTCCCAGTCGCCAATCACTAACACAGCTATACTGTACATGGCCTTAACATGTCCGTATATCAGGGCCATCACATGAAGGGTTCCACGTTCTTCGACTGCATTAAGAAAAAGAAAAAAACTCTTCCATGAAGAGTGACGGAAGAAAGAAACAGGCAGATCTGATAAATGATGTAATTAGAAATTTGTGGAAAACAGATAAGAGGCGGAAATGCATCTTAGCTTGGATTGTGGGGTTGGGTGCTCTTCAACGGGTCCTCTGGTAATTATGGTGGGAATTTCTATTCATAAAGCCTCTCCAAAACATTAGTAAAAAAGCACTTATTCTATTTGGCTAGTCATAATTGCAGGTGATGTGTTAGCACTGGCTAGCAAAAAGAAAACATACTTTGTAATACAGGAAGCAAGAGGCAGTCCATTATTACAGAGATATAAATATCTACTTTCAGAAATAAACCGAGGATATCAGAAACTCGGTTTATTTCTGAATATTTCTGAAAACGCTGGTGCGATAATATCGGTCGAGTTATTGTTTCGACTTCAAGACCGGGAACAATCAGACCGCATTTCTTCCCTCGTCGCTCCCCGCCGCTCGTCGTCTTCAAACACCCCCGGGGAGCGACTTGTTATTTGCTCTGAGCTGTCTTGCATGTTTTGGCTTTTTGATGAGAGGGGGCGGAGGGGGGGGGGGGGGGTGGAGAAAGGAAAGAGAGAGAGAGAGGAGATAGTGAGGAGGGAGGAGAGAGAGAGAGAGCCTTGAGGCACATGTCAACCAATGTCACAGATAATCACACATTGTCTTATAAATAGCTTTGAAAATGACAGCGTTGGGGGGGGTGGGGGGGTGTTGGGGGGTAGCGGGGCGTGAGAGATGCATCAGAGAACATGCACCGTAATTAAAGACAAGATAAAGTTAGTTTCTAACACCTCCCCCAGGGGAACATTTATCAAGGGCGATGTATCAAAAAAAAAAACACACACACACAAATGTTTTATCTGTAAAAATAAGAGGGGGCCCGGAGGGGTTACATGAGTGGGTATTATCTTTAACCGGGTTTGTGCTCCAAAACAGAGATAAATGTATGGGGGGAGAGAGAGAGAGAGAGAGAGAGAGATAAAGAGTCATTTCCTCAGTCAGTCAGAGGGAAGGCGAGGCGGCCTCCTCCCGTCATCAGCTACCCAGTAAAACCGTCCTATTTCACAGTCCAACTCACCTCCATATTACTGCTGCTGTCTGAGGGGCTGGACCATCATTCATAGGTGTTGATCATCAGAAGGCAGAAATGCAGATGAAGTTGGGGTCACGTTTTTTTTTTTGGCCCCCGCAGACATTTTGGATCTCCGAAAAGTCCGATTTTCAGGAAGTGGGTGATCGAGTCTGGTTGATTTTCCTCATTTTTCAGGGAGTTTTTGACGGTTTGACTTGGTCACAGGGTCAAAAAGTTATAAGGGGCAATGTTAGCTGATAGTTACAGTATAAAAATAAATAAAAAATGAGAAATTGAATCTGTATCTATAGTGTGGAAAACGTGCAACAACCTTCAGAGGTGTTGCTTTGATATTCTTTGATATTTTGGATACTCTTATTTAATTACCACACTATGAGAAAAAAAAGTTTCATGAAACAATCCTGGATTATTAGCATGGTTAGCATTCTTCATTGAAATCAGTGGGTACAACTAGCAGCAAGTTACCAAACTAGCTTGCGCCTAGCATTAAGGGTTAGCGCTAACATTCGGTTTTGAACCGATGCATCAAAACAGGAACTTTCCTCTCGCATTGTGAAGTGCTAGATAGACGTTTGACGTTAAACATGTCAAAAGTAGCTAACAATTGAAATAAACATGAGTCATTTTTATCCTCAACTCCTGAACAGCTGACCTTTTGGAAATATATACTACTAAATACTGTTTCAAACATTTATACAATAATGTAATAAATGAACAGCTGAGTTCTTTTTTGTATCTGCAAAAATGACTTTTTTTTCGGTGAGCATGATTTGCCCATCTCCTCTGTCGCGGGCAGAAGCTGGTAGTTAAGCTAAAAATAATGTTTATTCCTGCAGATGTTTAATGGTCCGTCAAATGGGATAACAAGGACAGCTGATTTGTGGGCCTTTCTCTGCAATTACCCAGCCTTCCCACTTCCTCCCTGTTTAAATTAAACAAGCCATTGATTTTATGCTGAATATTATTGTGCCATATTCCTCAAGAGCGCTTTTGATGGAGCTGCGGAGTGATAGGACTCAACGTTTAAACACAAAAGACAGAGACAGAGGAAGAGGAATTTCACATTTTCCTTTATAATCATGCTTCCCTCATGCATCCTGACATGACAGACCGAGACCCAGAACAAACACACACACACATTTGCTTATACTCACATTTCGTTTCCGTGGATGTTTTTCCTTGTTCTCATTTGAGACTGTGACTGTGATTAAGGGCTATACAAATAAACTTGACAAGTATGAACACACAAGTTCACACACATACACGTGTGAGCATGCGCACCAGTAAGGCATATCACATTGACCCTGTTTTGCATGAACACTCACAAAGGCTGCGTTCATAGTGCAGGAAACAATGTTTTTTGGGTGTAAAATAATATCATACATCTGATACCAATGTTAACTGAGACATTTCGGAAGGACATGCATGCGAAGATTTACAATAACAAAAAAACCTAACACCTGTCATTATGCTCGCGCTACCTCGGTCAAGCTAGCTAACATAGAAGCTGGTCACAGGCTCTTCATTTATTGGATGTTGATGTATTTGCGTGCCAATTGGCAACAAATTCATCATCAGATGATACAGGCAGGAAAGAACTAAAACAGATGCGAAATAATGACAAACGAATTCGGGGCGTAAACTTGTCCGGTGACCAAAAAAAATCCGATCCGCACGTTTAAATACAAGAATCGGATTTAGGACCACGCATCAAAGTGGTCTGGATCGGAATTGAAAAATTTTCTTTCAAACTCTCGTCACACAGACAACATACATGAGTATTCAGAAAGCTGTATGCATTAATACACAGGACTAGATGTTACTAACCCTTGTGCCGTAATCCAAGGTAAACACCCGTAGAAACTCGATTCAGATAAAACAACAAAACAAACGAATGATACAACAACCATCAGATGCAACACCATAGCAGACATCAGGCTACACCGTCACAGAGTCGTCAGATGGCACCGATCGGCAGTTACCTCCCCTAGCCAACAGCGGTATGCGGCATGTCATTGGGGTTATCAAGTGGACGCCTTCCTTCACCGATGTTTCGTTGAGTTGGGCCCACGACGCCTCAAGAAGGCTCAACGGTGTACTCCAGCATCCTGGAACCACCACCTCACAACTCCCTTTAACCCTCGCCATCTAATGCCTGCCGTGAACCTAGCATTAACCTAGCATTAGCCTAGCCTCGGTTATCCTTGATCCTTAATTCAAAAGCTGCGCAAGGCAACTTCTCATACCGGGGTGGAGGGGGGGGGGGTAACTGTCCGGAAAAAAACCGTTTGAACTTCAATACCCAGAAGTCATGTGGTGTGACATCAGCAAACTGCACACAGCGGGCTTGTGTTTACCAGCCCGGCCGGTCTGTGATGTTTTACACCAAAAGATACCAAATGGGGAGAGAAGAGGCGTCAGATCTAGCGTCGGCGAGTCCAGCTTTGACGGAGCTGCCGTTCAGGAGACACTTTGTAAGCTTTGATTTCGTCACTTGTTGTGGGTGGAGGAGTTGTCCACGTCTACAGCTTTCTCAAACAGGGAGAACGGGATGCTCTTCTCTTCTTCTTCTGGGTGTATTTTTATATAAAAAATCTCGCCTAGTGCAGGTTTAAGACTTTTTTTTTTACGATACCCTGCACACAGCCACACTGTCGATTTCTCTCCCACTATGTTAACCATGCAGTCTGCAGATGATTACGTCCCCATTGTTGCATTTGAAAGAGAAACTGACAGGTTCATCATGGAGGTGTTCTTGGGAGGCACTTTACCTGACAATGACTCTATTAGCCATGTGTTTTCATCCAAAAGGACCAAATTCGGTCAGCCAGATGTTACCGCGAGCGCGCACACACACACACACACACACACACACACACCACCATCGCCGTGGAGTGAAGATTACACCGAGAAGTCAAGTGACAAATTCAAGTAGCCAGAAGAAATATCAATTCATTTAGGACCAGTGAGCAGCGGGCCAGCTGTCAGGGTGAGAATGGGAGAGAGACAGATCAAAAGGCCTCACCCCTGATCTGACAGATGCATTAGTGACGAGAGGGAGACAGTTCATTTTGTGTGTGTGTGTGTGTGTGTGTGTGTGTGTCAAAGATGTGAGCTTAAAGGGAAGAAAATTCACCCTAAAATACTCTAACACTGGTAGAAAAACAGCTATTGTCGATGTACCTTGCATCCATGTGTCCATTTGGAGTTTCGTAGCGGAAAGAGTTTCAGCGATCGAAAATCAACGGTAAAGGTTTTGGTGTCGGTCCCTGAGAATCACGGATCAAGGCCGAATCCCAATTCTCATTTTCACCCCTACGGCTTCGGCTTGGCCCTTCGGCTTGGCCCTCGGAACAGAGTCACAAGGGGTAGTGGTAGAAATCTCTCCCTAAGAAATGGGACAACCCTTCAAGACCCTGATACGTCATCGATGACGTTTACATAAGCAGACGGGACCAGTTTGTTGTCGGAGATTTACTATGGCAATAATGGTATTATCACAGTGACATTTGCCGTTCATCTGATGGAGATAGAAAAGCATGGACGCTCGCGATTCGTTCACAACTTATACGTTCTTATACGCTACCAATCGATCAAACAAGTCAGTGAATTGGGATTCGGCCCAAGAGGCTTCTTTCTAGTCTCACCAATGTTCAACAATCACACAGGGAGAAATCCTGTCCACAGAAGAGGCAAGAGACACCAGTTTCTCCACCGACAGTAGCCTTCGACAGACCGGAATGCAGTGTGTTTGGTTTTTGAGGCCGCGATCGCAATCATAGACACGTACAACCCGCAGCTGAATGATCGCACTTTCAAATGTATTTATATGCCAACCTTTGAATGGATGAAACAAGTTCACGCCCGTTCTCTGTGGGTCGACGTCGAAAGGTGTTCTGTAAAACGTAGGAAAGCGCCAACTGAAGTAAAAGTGGACGAGGCAGGTTTTGAGGGAAAGCAGGTACAATAAAACAGTAAATTACCACACTAACTCCATACATTGAACATTGCAGATTGATGATATCTAACAGTGGGTGGATTTCCCTTAAATGTGAGGCATTCGTTGGGTATAAGTACTGCGGTTGGTGGTAAGGCAAATTGAAAAGACTAGGTGGTTTAAAACAGTGTTGGCGCTGAACCAATGAGTCAGAAGGTGGTGGCCCAGTGTCTTGATCAAGGGCGCCTTTGACTGCGCAGATGGCTGTTGGTTTCAGAAACGTATTAACGTAAGAAAAGGAATCAATGATCAATTATCACCAAAAATACTCGTTTTTAATCGTTTTTAATCGTAACTTTAGCGTTTTCCCCCTGAAGACCCGATCCAAGATCCGTTTGAGGTTGAGGTTGTTGAGGTGAGGGTATTATTTTACTCAACCAGCTTCAGGGGTATTGAAGTTTTAGGTTCACATAATGTTTGTTTTTTTAATTGGTCACTATAAAGATACAGAATATTGGCACAAACTATCTCTACTCGCAACTTCAATCCAAAAATATTGGTATCCGGCCTCCGAAGACCCGTATCGGTGGATCAGCCACTTTCACACCACGGCCTTTAATATTGTATCGCGCTGTTTGGTTTGTTTCCTGCTCTTTGTTTCACTGTGCGAGGTGGAATGACAATCGAGTTGAATTGAATTGAGTCAGATTCCATCTCAGCCGGGGCTCGTTTTGAATCCCGACAGCGAAAGACACGAGGCGCCGCAACGCAACTCAACGCAACGACAATCTTTTGCATCATGTACACTGGAAAGCTGCTCTTTGGTGTGTCGGCTGGATAATCTCCCTCTAGAGACGCACAACAATAGCACATGTTGCTTTGACTCACTGGTCCGTCATCCTTCACACACACACACACACGCACATGCACACGCACAACAATTCACACAATCAATGATTACCCGCTGTCTTTGTCCTTGTAACCTGCACATGCAACAACACACACACGCCATCCCTTGACGGCTGTGCTGTGTGATCCTACATGCCGCTATCTGCTCATGTGAGTAATGTGGATCAGCGTTTGATGAATAGGTAGACGGCAAGCCACACACACACAGGGATTTGTGTCTTGTTTATGGAAAAATCTCCTTGCCTCTTCAACAATCTGAGGTTGGTGTGAAATCGACATTTTCTATGCAACACGGTGACTTTGTGTATTCTGCTATTGTGCTGTGTGTGTGTGTGTGCATATCCATTTAGAATGGGTAGGGGGGTTTTCAGAGCGAATGGAGCCCCTAACCCTGACAGTGTTAGTTCCTTACTCTAACCATTGAACTACACAAAGAATGGAAAACCACACACACACACACATATGTGTACATATACATAAACACACATGTATACAGAAAGAACAAGCATTTTCAGCGTAATCCCTGATGTCATGTGTTATGTCAGTGATGTACATTCACACGTGTGCAGGGTAATGGTGAGGCTATTGATCTGGCCCACCTGCAACCTGCATCCATCCCAAACAGAAAGCTGAGCTACATCGCAACCCCGTGTGTTACAATTAACACAACATCAGCATCATGCCGTCGGTCCGTAATGGCCCGGCGATCGGAATAATAGTCAAACGGGATCACCGTCGTCTATAATGGGAATGCTGCTGTTAATGGAGAAATCAATGTTCATTTTTACATTACGCCAATAGTTTTTTATTTTTTTTTGCCAAAAGCAATTACCGCTCTAGTGAGACGTTGTCACCGCGCGCGAGACAAAACGACTCGGAGGTGTAAAACATTTTGATTAGGCCTTTTCAAGGTGATCCCCAGACATTGTTTTTTTCCCCCGTATGTGTCACTTCCCGCTTCTCGCCCGTCTTTCTTCTTTTCTTTTCGACGAGAGGAAAGGAAGTGCGCTCGCGGTCGGACGCTGAAGTTGAAGTGCGCTGACATGTCCTTGTGGAGGGATTTCAACCATGATGCTAATAACAATAATTAGCTCCTAAGTGTTTGAGGAGGAGGGGGGGGGGAGGCAGAGACATGAATATTCTCTCATTGTGTGTGTGTGTGTGTGTATATGTGTGTGTGTGTGCGTGTGTGTGTGGACAAATGGCTTCACCGTGTCTTTTAAAAAGGACAAATTAGCCATAATTGCTTGTTTGAGGGGGTCTGGGGATGAAGGCAGCTTTTTGCTACTTCATTATGCCTGTTTTAACTCTCCGAGATCACACACACACACACACACACACACACACACACCATTAAATCTATTAACAACATAATATTGTGACTATTTATGAGCAACACAGCAATTACAGGGAATCAGAGTACATTTACCTTCTAATCAAAATGCTGAGTTACCAAGGACCGACGGTACAAAGTGAAACTATTAAAAGAAAAGAAAAGAAAGGAGGGCAAAACAATCACATACGCTCAATTCATAGCTGAACACATTTGATCCATGGCTCGGTGTGAATGCATACGTAGGAACTAAATCCATACGCCACTTAAAGCAATCAGGGGGAGGAAATTTTCTGATGCGCAAAGACAGACTCTCCCATCAGCTTCGATTAGCGTTTTAGTCCGTCTTCCCCCGGCCGTTAGATATGTGAGAAATTATTATTAATAACAAAATAATTTCCGCAGATTAACCCCACTCTGGCTTTATTCCTGATCTCCCGGCCTTTAGGAAATTGATCTGGGGAAAGATTGATGGCTGTCCTGCCGTTTTAAAACGTTTGTCCTTGCTAAACTCTGGATTTTTTTCCTTTCTTTTCCTTCCCTTTTGTCTTCTATTGTACTCCGGTTCCATTTCCAGACGTCTTGTTTAATGATGCAGCTGTATCTTTTTTTTCTTTCTTTTTTTGGGTCACTCGTGTTGAATGTGACATTGAAACAAACTCGACGTACGTTTCCGATTTCTTGAAACACTTAAACCCCGTTTCCGCCTTTAGTGTGAGAAAAGATTTGAAAAGTGCCGTTTTCGTCAGATGCGTCTTTCTTTCTTTCTCGTTTTTGAGTCTCGCCGCTCCCTTTTGTGCCAATAACATTCATAGTGCTTTTTCTCACGTTTATTTCTTTTATCACGCCGTGTGAAAACCTTGCATCCTTTGCCCACACGTGCACTGGCTTCACCCTCCAAACTCTGCAAACAGATGCATCAGTGCGGTAGCGGGAACCTTCCCTTCTGGCCTCTGGGTTTCCTCTTCACTCTCTACTGTCGCAGTGCAGAACAAACTACTGGAGGGAGTTTCCTCGTATTTCCAGTGGGGCGGCGTAGTGAGCTGGGAGATCGTCCCTCACGCCCGTGTGTCTTTTTGATCGGCCGATGAAATCACATTGAATTACTCTGAGAAGTAAAATGTCATTAGGCTTAGATGCAGCGATGTCGTGGGGAATAAAAAGGCGAGTCAAGTCGGTGATCAGTCAGTCGACCAACATAAACAAAAAACATATTTTCACTTGATGCTTTAACTTGCATCAGATTGATACTTTTATGACGTATACTATGAATTTACTAAGATGTATAAACTACATCTTTTACAAACCAAAAAAGGAGGTGGGTTCACCCTCCTGACGTTCCCTATATGCCCTGACCTGATTGGGCCCTGTGGCTGCCCAGGAAGTGTAGACGTGCGTTACGGAGAGAAGTGGGAAAAACGTCTCCTTCCAAATACATAAAACAATTGCAGCTGACCGTAAGTGTGGTGACACCCAAGGGGGCTGATGTGGATGGGCTATTGTCCTATATGCCACATGCTCATATCCTGATTGGCTTTCCTTACAATGAGTCATCATCCTCTCACGTTTGGATTTCTCTGGGTGGAGACATTCCCGAACATCAACGCTGTTCGGTTTTCCCTGATTCTTCACACTTAGTAAGGAATAATATTGAATTTGCACTGAGCCTTGTGGGATATGTAGTTTGTGATATGTACTTCCAATGAGAGCGTCGGCCACGAGGCTCCATGGGGCATCGAGGTCCTTAAAGAGAGCCTGCCCCCCCCGAAGCACCTGCAGGTTATCTAGACCCTTATAGAGCATTAGCCCCCAAGGCCCTATGGGAGATGGAGTTCCTGATGGGTTCCTACCTTGCAGCTGAGGAATTGTAAATGTTGACCAAGAGGATATATCAGTTAGTCACCTCAGTCACTGAGGGGCCACGACGGACGATTTCCATTTCCTTTTAGAGGCTGAATGAGCTCTGCACAAACATGGATGGATGGATGGATGGATGGATGGATGGATGGATGGATGGATGGATGGATGGATGGATGGATGGATGGATGGATGGATGGATGGATGGATGGATGGACAGAGAGAAG
>JAXDDW010000024.1:600000-602500 GCA_034670385.1 Hoplostethus mediterraneus
GTCCACGTGTATTCGGTCCTCTCTGCTTAAGGCGGTATTGTCCGTTGACTCACGCCACGTTTTTCTCTGTTTCATTTCAATTCATTCGTTCCGCCAAAAACCTTTCCAGCCACGTATCTGTTTCAGACGACGGTGGTAGAAAAAAAAAACAAAAAAAAAAACACGTCAAATGCTGGATGCGATTTCCCCTCGCTTGTTCACACCGAAACACTTCACGCCCGCGTCGTTGTTTACTTAATTACACGTGACAACCTTTATTGACGTACGTACCCCAGTTTCCGAGTTATCGGAAATGATATCGATGCGCGAACGTTGTGTCCTGATGGGCGGGAGATAAACCTCGTTCACGCGCCGGTGTTGTGCGTTCTCACGTCAAGCCCCCCTCTGTGCTATCGATTACAGGCTTTAGTCCCGCCCTAATGCTAAAATCATTAGCCACATCTCCACGCTTTAAGACAAAACCTCAAAGAAGACGTACACGGGCTAAATGGCGTTTTGTTTTATCTAATGTGATCAGGTGCTTCTTTTTATGCTCGTGTTTTTTTAACCTAGTTGTGAGTAGCAAGGCATGTCAAATTTTTTTTTTTGAGGCAATGGAGATGGACAACGTTGCTGTATTCAAGGATGGGGAAATCAATGTGGATGATATAGCGAGTTATGAAGGAAAGTATCGCCATGTATGTCGGTAGTTGCAGCTATTGGGGAAAAATCACAGTTTACATTGAGGCCATTAAGGTCTATGTACCATTAGCAAAGATATTTGAATAACTGATACGTTTCAAATCAGTGACAACAGATTTAAACCTCATGTTGTGGTGAGATGCGTTCAAACTCCTCATGCGGATCCCGTTGCATCTGTTGCCACTTGTTTAACAATTCGGCAAATATTATTTTGGCTTTCCAGTCACCTTCCACCGCAGCCGACACACTGCCACGAGGCTTTCCTGGTTTGTTACCACGGATACGAGCATGCAGCGACGGTTGCCGCGTGGCGACGATGCTTGTCTTGGCAGGGAAACGGCCAACGGTGAGGTCGGATGACAGCCAGACACACACACACACACACACACACACACACACACACACACACACACACACTCTGTCCTCAAGGCTCAGCAGGCAGGGCGGGTGGGGGGTCTCTCTCTCTCTCTGTGTGTGTGTGTGTGTGTGTGTGTGTGTGTGTGTGTGTGTGTGTGACAGTGTTAAGCAGGCGAGGGTGACAGTGACGTGACACTGGTGAAATAATTATGAGTCCAAAACAGGGCTGACAGGGAGCAGCCCGCGCCCTTCAACTATCTGTCAACTGTCATTAACATAGAGCCCTGATATACAGCCTGGAGAGAGAGAGAGAGAGAGAGAGAGAGAGAGAGAGAGAGAGAGAGAGAGAGAGAGAGAGAGAGAGAGAGAGAGAGAGAGAGATGGGAAGAGGAAGGGTGAGAGGACGGGAAAACAATAGAGAGGAACGCTGCCAGAAATATCCGTCTTAACAAGTCATTTAATCTAGTACAGACTCTTAAAATCAAGAGGATTCCTGAAAGTGAAAGTGCACCGGGGGGATCATTCCCATCGGAGCGTCGTTTCACTTGTTTTAGGAAAAATAAGATTTTAAGACTGGAAAGACGACTAAATGACTTGGAAAGATGGACTCTTTTTCATTTTTTTTTTTTTTGCAGTGGAGGAGAGTGATAGAGAGATGTGTATGTATGTGAGAGAGAGAGAAAAAAAGGGAGAAAGATTTACCAGGAGGAGGAGGGGGGAGGATGAGGGAGGGAGGAGGTGAGGATGGGGAACACATGGAGTAAAAAGATGGAAAATTAAGGACAGAGGAAATGGGTAAGTAGGAAAGGAGAAGTGATGAATGTACAAATATCTCTCTCCCTTTTTTTCCCGCCACTTCCATCCCTCTCCTCCCCCGCTCCCAGCATCTCTTCCCCTACTTCCATCCCTCCCTCTCTCCATGTCTTCCCCACTTCCATCCCTCCCTCTCTCCACCACACGTCTTCCCCACTTCCATCCCTCCCTCTCTCCATGTCTTCCCCTACTTCATCCCTCCCTCTCTCCACCACGTCTTCCCCACTTCCATCCCTCTTCTCCTTGCAGCCTCCCACCGTTGCTTAAAGAAGAACCCGACGTTATTGTATTCCTCAATCTATATTGAAGTAAATGTTTTAAAAGACAAAAATGTTGACTTGTCGACTGCCTTGCTCATGGGCAGGCTACTCAGGGAAATACAAATCCCATCTAAATATTTCAAGTGTTCCAAAATAAAGCTTTAAATATGAATCTATGCTGCTGAATTGGAGGTTTGAAGTATGTTAGTGAGTAAGTATGAAGAGACAGTGTGTGTTCAGGATCCTTTTAAAAGGACGTTCAGCATGAAGTTGAGTGTTGGCTCCTTCATCTCTCTGGAGGAACGTCGGGACACCAAATCCTCGACGTCGCCTAGAGAGTCGCGTCGGGTCGGACGGCACCGGTCGCCACCACACACACACAAACCAAA